>JAMPIV010019079.1:0-207189 GCA_024509875.1 Oreohelix idahoensis | reverse complement strand
CCAACTGCAATATAACCAAAAACAGTCCTTGTTAGGGCTCAATCTATTGTCTCATATATCTCAATCTATTGTCTCACATACTTCAGTCTATTCAGATTACTCCCACCTGAAATATAACCAACAGTCCTCGTCTCATATACTCCTATCATAAGAACATAACGTTATTGTTAGGATATATTATAGCACTTGTCAGAGAGGGCCTGGTATATTATAGGGGGAAGGAAATGGTTGTATCTCACCAAGGTGTACATATTATTGAATGTATCCATGTATTAGTTTATCAGAAAGAATGTTTTGCAAGTAGACACCTGTCTTGTCTCGCTATTGCTAAATCATACTGAGCCATGTTGTCATTCATCCTACATGCAGACACCTGAGACACGCTCATTTCACCCACACTAGAAATAGGTGAGCTCGAGGACAGAAATTAGCCCCTATTTTTCCTTGTTACAGGTTTTATTCGTGTCATCAAAACTGAGATCGTGGGTCGTCAATCCAGCTGCCTGGAACTCCGCAGGAGCATAGAGGTTGCACAGAATCTACATCTTTGGTCCCCCTCAGTCTTGGGTGGGCTAAAGGAACGATCCTCAGCCGTTGTTGTGTGAACCAAACAAAGAAGAACAGACCTTAGAGAGATGAGTACACATTAGTACCATTTCTGTCAGCATTGTGAGCAAAAGTTAGTGTCAGTGACGAGAAAGTGATTTAGCGTAGAAAGAGACAAGATTAACAGCGTAGCTAATAAATGTTATAGACGTAATTAACAGCACAGCTGATACATGTACTATAATTGAATAACAGCACAGCTGATATAATTTTTGTTCCTATAATCGGAAAACTTGTTGTAATATATTTATATATCTATATAAATATTTGTAAATCATATGTAAACTTACAAATCCATTACATTCCATTTTTTTTTTCAACATTCACCCTTCAGCACAAGAGTAGATAGTGTATATACTAAATAAATAATAAGGAAATTGTATTTGAAGACTTGTGAATTTTATCATTGTTAAGTAAAATCTGTTTCCTTGTCTTAATATCACAGTTAGTTACACAGCGGAGGTGGCAAGTTATGTCGGTCTCCTCTCTACTAATTTTTCGAGATCAGATCATTCACAGCCGTAACTAATTTGTGATACCAGTAGTTCTCTCAGACACTGGGACTTCACCATTTTCTGCAGAAATTCTATTTCTGTAATTGTCAGTACTATACTGATCCAAGAGCCAAATAAAAACCTCTCGCCACACTCCAACTCCAAGTGGTGGTCCTGGAAACAGGCTGCATCACTGCAGTCTGGCTGAGAGAGTAGGTATCGAAGACGGAAGGCAAAATGCCGTGCGGAAGTCGGATGTGTCGGCCGAAAGGCGCAAATATCGCAGCCTCGCTGTAAACGGACACAACACAACCAACGTCCTGTTTGGGACGAACTAAGAAGAAGAAGAAAAGCTTTGTATGGTTATATTTTTTTTTTAAACTGAGTCATATGGTTGCAGAAATAAAACTCAGTCAATAGTGATTAATTCTACTCTAGATTTATACTTACATATAAACAGGTTTAATAATCAGTTATTCGTTTAACAAGGTTAAACAAATAAAATTATTTTATCAAAACAGAACAATTAAATTTGTCTTCATCGGAAAATATTAGTTATAGGTGGATGAGAGAACAAAATTATTCATTTGCTGTGCTATTGTTCTACTTAGCTGACGGGATGGGGTCAGTTGAAGTCTCGTTCCGTCACTGCTGGTTCCTCATAAAGTTTTGGACTGTTCCTTCTTGTCATGAGTCAAATGTTTTGGCAACAGCACGTCCGTTACCGCAAGGCCGGGGTAACTACTCAGTTTGCTTCGTCACGTGTCCTCAAGACATGTCTGTTGTCGGTGTCTAGCGTTGACTTCAGGCAACTTGTAAGAATATCTCAGAGAAAACAAATGCCTCTTGTAAGTTTTAAGTCTCCTAGTGTAAACATCAGCCGAACTTCATCACTTCATTCTCCTCAGAATTTTGCCCGTTATCCCTGAGCATTATATCTGAACCCTGTCACGAAATATGTTCGTTCATTTTCTGGTCTTCACTCCTCTCTGGCATTATTACTCTGCCATTCGTTTTATGTGCTAATTAATCCAGTATTCGTTGTTTACGCTCTCATCGACCAGGATTATCTTATCATATTTCGACACACCTATCACCCACTTCTATCTCCTGGTTATTTCTCCTTTGTTATCGACGACGCTTAGCGAAGAAGCGAACATGTCACATTGACTTTTTGCTTATCGCCAGCTCCAGACGGAATAAGAGTCTACACTGAGCGACATTCTGAATGTTAACCCAGACAAAAGAGAAGAAATATAAAACCATGTTGTCGCATGATAATGTGCTAGTTTGCAAACATGACGTGCCCAGATACACGGTTGATCTCATTGGGATGTAGGAGGATAACGATCTTGCTCAAGATAAAGACACGGGCAGTGATGTAGTACGTCTGGCAGATGGAATTACTTGTGATAATCAACTACCAGAAAGTAACATCTTGTGTGAGATTATAATGTTAGATCTGCAAAGAAGTGAGTTTGTAAACATGACAGTCTAAACGGAAGAAGCAAGACCTTACATAGTTATGGAGTTTCAAAATCATACCTTATATTGTCATGTAGTCATATTCTACATGAGGGTAGTGAGAAGACCCCTACCAAAATAAGACACGTATTCACAATTGGTTTGGCGTTTATATATATATATATATATATATATATATATATATATATATATATATATATATATATATATATATATATATATATATATATATATATATATATATATATATATATATATATATATATCAGTTGTCGGTTACTGCTGTCCAAACGCACTTTCATCCGACTCAATCGGGTTAAAATAATCGCTCAGGGAGGGTTAAAGTCTGAGGAAGATGAAGTGGTGGATGGAGGTCACCTGATGACTATGACAGAAGACCCAATATTTAACAGAGACATGTGTCTGTTTTCAGTTTGTGGTTCAAGTTGCCAGCAGTCGCCGCTAAACACCAACATCAGACGGGTCTTGAAGATGCTTGGCAACCTTTGTAATTACCTCAGCTTTAATGCATGAGACGTGTAACCGCATCCAGACTTGACTATTGTAGAGAAGTACAGTCCAAGGCATCTGTGGGAGCCAACAGCGGCTGTAGCGGACACTAACCGACCCAACACCGGAAGCTAAGTACTATAAAAGCGCAACCAAAGAACATTTCAAAAGTGAAAAACAGGAGATTAACATAGGGAGAGAAGGGAATGTAGCATTGGATGAAAATAGGAAAGTGGTCAAAAAGAACAAAAGGCAACAGGAAAACAAAAGCAACCTAGAAGAAACTATCATAGAAACTATCAAAAAACGATTTGAGGGACTTTTACCACACTTAGCGGAAGAAGTTAGGGATATAATGACAAGTATAAATAAGGATTTTCTTGAGAACTTGATGGATAGTGGGTCCACAAGTACAGGAAATACAGAATAAGAGCAAATTTGATAGTTAACCAAAATAAAAGGTATACTAGATGATGTTAAAATTCAATTTAGAAAGATTTAGAATTATCCAGTGGAACTGTAGGGGTATTTAAAAAAATTTTGCACCCCTACTATCAGAGACTGGAGGAAATACTCAAGAGACCCATTTAAAACCCAAACAATAGACATAGTTGTAAGGGCTTTAAGATACTTTGACACGAGAGGAAAGAAGGTAGAGGAGGAGGAGTTGCAGTCTTAGTTAGCGAAAAAGTAAAAATCATAGACTGGGAAGAATTTAATACAACCAATATAGAAGGTAATCCAGGTTACTATAGCAGCTGAACCAAACAATCTAACAATTCTAAATGTATATGCTAAAGATGGCACAATTAAAGATGAAGAAATACTAGCCATAAGTACCAGACTAGGCCCCAAAACAATCATAGTAGGCGATTTTAATTCCCATCATTGTGCTTGGGGTGGACAACATGCAGATAATGCAGGAAAATGCCTACTTGACTTCATAGAAAACAATGAACTACTAATACTAAATGATGGATCTGCAACAAGAATTAATCCACAAGCTAAAGGGCAGACTCAGCAATAGACATAAGTATAGCAACTAACAACCTAGCGAATGTAAATTGGGAAGTGCTACAAGACACAAACTCAGATCATCTGCCCATTATAATAACCATGCATGAAAATGTCATTCCAAACCCAGAACCAGAGAAACCTACCTTCAACTATAAAAAAGCAAACTGGGAAGCTTTCCAATCAGAGCTGGAGGTGATGGAATATAAAGACATGGAATCAGATGATACTGACTTGTGGGCAGAAACACTGACCAATGAAATTCTAAAAATAGCAATAAAATATATACCAAATAAAAATATGCCTCAGCACCTTAAACCAATAAATAACATTACTAAGAAAAGAAAAAAACTCAGTGGAATAAAGAACCAGTTGCCTGGTGGAATAAAAGCGGTGGAGAAAGTCATGAGAGAAGAAAAAAGGGCATTACAAAAATATAGAAATAACAGGACAGAAGAAAACTATGATGAGTATAAACTTATTAGGAATGAATCTAACAGAATAAAATTTAAAGCCAAAGAAACTAACTGGAAGGAGTTTTGCCAGTCACTTAAACCTAGCACTCAAATTAAAGAAGTATGGAAAAAGCTTAAGGCAATCAAAGGGAACAATAAGAAAACAATAATGCCAACAATCAAACTACCAAAGAGAGCAGAAACAGATAAAAAAAAAGCTAATGCCCTTGCCGAGTATTTCTATAAAGTCAGTGCAAAAAGTAGTCTTGGACAGGAAGAAAATGAGAGAAGAGAAAGACTTAGGATACAGTTTTCAAAAGAACTACCAGATCAGATAGACGAAACAAACTATCTAGATGCTGATATAACAGAGGAAGAAGTAACTAATGCAATAAAAGATAAATCTAATACGGCCTCAGGGCAAGATATACTTAGTTATGAAATCCTTAAGAAAGTACCCAAAAGAACTATAAACATAATAACTTCCCTTTATAATAAAATCTGGAGCTTAGGAAAGATACCAAAAGCATGGAAAGTAGCTATGATAGTCATCATGTGACATATTCTTTCCAGAACGTTGTCTCCATTACAGCTGCTCTGAACGCATCACGATTCTGGGCAAGTCGACCTGCATCAGCCAAAGACAAGTTCAGACTCTCTGTGATGTCCTGGGAACACAGAAGTCTAGGTCGACCCCTTCCCCTTTTTCCAGGGACCATGCCTTCCATCACTGTTTTTTCCAGACTATTATGTCTTTTTATATGACCGAAAAATTTCAGCTTCCTTATTGCGATGGTATTTAGAAGCCAATGTTCCTGTACGTTTAGTGAGTGCAGTACTTCTCTGTTGGTCTTTTTTTCTGTCCAGGGTATTCTCAACATCCTTCTGTAGCATTTTATTTCGAATGATGTAATCTTTTTAGCTATGATAGTACCCATCCTAAAACCCAATAAGGAAGCCCATGATGTAAGTTCATATAGGCCTATCTCCTTAACATCACAACTAGGTAAAATACTGGAAACTGTTGTTAACAAAAGATTAAAATTCTACCTGGAAAAAAATCAGTTATATAGCCCAAACCAGTCAGGGTTTAGAGCAGATAGAAGTACAGTAGACCAGCTTGTAAGATTAGAACACGATGTAAAGCTAGGGTTCAAGAGAAAAGAGAAAACAGTAGCAGTTTTTCTAGATGTCGCAAGAGCATATGATGAATGCTGGCGAGATGGAGCTCTTTACAAAATGAAAAAGATTGGCATTACTGGTAAAACCTATAGGTATATAGAAATTTTTTTACAGAACAGGTATCTTGCGGTACAGGTAAACAATGATAAGTCAGATATATATGAACAACAGAATGGGATTCCTCAGGGATCAGTGATTTCACCAACAATTTTCACTATAGCTGTAAATGACTTAGCAGACGAATTTAACGACATTAAGAATGCAGTATCTCAATTTGCAGACGACTGTGCCATTTGGCGATCTGGAAAAAACTTGGACCATGTTTTCAAAAAACTTCAAAATCAAATAGACAAAGTTTCAGAGTGGATGAAAAGTTGGGGCCTCCAAATTAATGTAAACAAAACAGTAGGTATGATTTTCAGTAAAGGAAATTAAAAAAAAAAATAACAAAATCAATATAACCATTAAAGGACAGAAAATATATACCTCCTCAACAACAAGATTTCTGGGCGTAACTTTAGATAAACAACTAAATTATAATAAACATATAGACAATTTGGTAGAAAGCTGTAGGGGACCCCTAAATATACTAAGGATTGTCAAAGGTAATGGATGGGGGGCCAGCAATAAAATAATGCTTATGTTCTACAAGTCTTTCATCAGGGGGAAACTGGATTATGCCAGCATAGTCTATGACTCAGCTGCGGCTTCTAACAAAGCAAAACTGGACAGGATTCAAAATGCAGCCATGAGAACCATTACAAGTGCATTTATATCGACACCAGTAGAAGCGCTAGAAGTAGCTCTTGGCATACCTCCCCTTGATCTAAGACGGAAAGAACTGAGAATAAATTATTGGAGTAAAGTAACACAAGAAGTGACCCACCCAGCACATAAAGCATTTGTCAAAAACCAACCAAGTGTATGGGACGTCCCCTTAAATAAAGATAGATATCCAACAGGGTGGAGAACGATAGAAGACCTAACGCAGTTCAAAGAACTATCAAACACAATTAAAAATAGTAATAAATACAGAAGCAAAATACCACCCTGGGAACTAAAAACACCAATCATAGACTACTCACTTACAGAAAAGATCAAACAAAACATAGAAGATAAGGAAGCCAAAATGATAAGTAGAGAGTTCATAGATCAACTAACTAAACAAAGTCTGGCCGTATACACTGATGGATCCAAGGGTGATAGTGGTCAACTAGGTGCCGGAGTTGTAATACCACAAAAAAGAGCTACAGTGTAACAGAAGGGGCTTCAATTTTTACCGCAGAGATGGTAGCAATTCTTAAAAGTTTAGAAATAATCGAAGATAACCCACCAGAAGCTGTTACGATATTTACAGACTCACTATCATCACTACAAGCACTAGAACACCCAGGTAAATGTAGCCGGCCAGACATAAAGGAAGAAATTCTAGCAATTAATACATCACTAGGACACAGAGGATGTAGTGTGAGGCTAATGTGGGTTCCAGCACACATAGGTATTGCTGGCAACGAGTTGGCAGACCAGAACGCCAAGAATGGAAGAACAAGTAAAAACAATATAAAAGCAGGACTAGGAAGGTCTGAGATCAAGAGCCAAGTGAAGATAACTATAAACGAGGAATGGAAGACAACATGGAAGAAAAGTAGAAAAGGCAGACACGCGTTCAAACTGCTGAAAGAACCAACAAGGACGTGCCAGGTCAGAGAAGAATTAAAGATACCATCAAACAAAAAATTGTGGCGTCTCCGTCTCGGTGCAGCATACTTTATGGTAGACGAACAACACTGCCAAGAATGTCAGGAAGAGAATGACATAGACCACTACCTGATCCACTGTAAAAAATATAAACAACAAAGGCTTGAATTAAAAACTTACTATAGAAATCACAATATAGACTTAACAGGTGATAAGGTTTTAAGTATAGATGCCCCAAGAGATGCCCAATCAATACTTAAAAGATATATACATAAAACAAAGAAAAACATATAAGATTAGTAACTCAGGAAAACCATCCAACTAAATAGAAATTAAGCAGCAAGAACTAACAAAGCATTAAAAAAAAACCTAACTACTCATAGGACAAGGAAAGACAACAAGAAAAAAAAGGGCAACAACTCAAAACAAATAAATACTAACACAAATTAAAACCTAGCGTAAAAGACAATAAATATCTATAAACAATACAAATAAATAAATAAAATTAACAAATACTAATATAAACAAAAATCAGCAACTGCAAAAGACAATAGTTAATTAAATTGAATGCAAATTAGTCAATAAAATGACACTAAATACCCCAATTATAACCAACTTTCAGGTTGAACAGGGTAGACCAAGATGGAACGTAAAGAGGCAATAACGATCAGATGTTAAATGCCGATCTACACCCATCAAACCATCAAAACAACAACAACAACAATTTCAAAAATTCTGTAGTGGTTTTTGATGTTATTGTATGGTTGCGATGTTACCTAGTGTACTGGATGAGGTCAGCTGTGAAGGCTCCTGAGATAAAAGTTTATGTGAGTTACAGAATGCCTTTCTGCTACCACTTACGACCTCAAACAGACCTATTCTGCTATTATGTATGTTAGCTACGTTAAATGTCTAGGGTACTGAATTGTGATGTGTAGGTAATAAAATACACAGACACACACATGTAAATAATAAGTCTAATAATAATAATACTAATAAGCTCTATGATAAACTGAACTAATACTGGCTTTAGAATTTAATTTTGATAATTTTTTGAATTTATTTAGTCCTGAACCAATTGTTTCTTTTGGTCAGGACATATGAAACAATATGTATTTATCAATAAAAGTGCATATATATATTGGATAATCAAATGAAATTTTTGTACATAGATATATTGTTACATTGGTTAATATTAATAATAACTACAGTGTCCTGGGAAAACTAGCACTGGATGTTTAGTTGGGGTGGCGTCATCATGCCCAATCTATGTTTTATAATGTTCATTGTCCTTGAAATCTGGACTGAGTTATAGTGTTTAAATAACAAGATTTTATTTCTTTATTTATGGTGGACACAGTTGATGAATCTACAGCAGGCCAGGTTTGCACTTAACTGGCCTGTGACGATGCAGTACAGAATTCGTGTGGCCCACTCCTCTCATTAGCTGGAGTAAAATGTTAGGCTGCTTAGGCATCCGCTCTTGTACTTCTACAAAAGCATCTGGCACTAGCGTAGTGCCAGATCAGAAACTCTGAAACCAAAATTTGTGCCATGTGTCAACACTCTGCCTACTGCACCACTCTTACACACAACACAGCAAAACACCATTACAAAGATTGGGTCAGATCTCTCTGACCAACTCAGCACATCTCACCCAGTTGTTATCAAATAGTACCAGTTTCCCAAGACTGCATTGCATCCGAAATATGTTCAATAGTTTCCTCTTCCATCCAATAAGGTGGGTGATATGTTCCCACTGATCTCAAATATAGATCCGTCTTCCATAGTCTTAGATATGTTTTCATATATTATTTGTTTGTCTCTAGGCCCTGGACTGCTGCTGGGGACCTAGAGTAAGCACTCACTTGTCGTAATCATTTTTCATGACATGGCAGTATCAATCACTCAAAATATTAAAATAAACAAGATAAATGCTTTTTCCCTTACCACAATTCAGAATTGAGATCACAGTTACGTTGTACTGGCAAAACTCAGCTGAGCTGCTGTCTAGATTAGGGCGTCCCACTGATTTTTATTTAATATTTCCTGGAAATCACCTCTAGCATTAACGAACTGTGTCAATGGACAGTCTTCAATAAAATGGCACTAGCGGGCGTCTGTCTTTCAGTAATATAAAAGCTTCTGTCCAATCAACGGACTTCCCCTCTAACTTTTCAAATATTCAAAATATAAATGTCCAATTTCAGTCCAGTCTCAGTCTAGTATGTAGTATTTTTCTGTCGGTCTGTCCGGCCCATCTTGGCTTTTCCCAAAATTACACTTGTTTTTGGACGAAACTACGAGAAAAAAACTACACAAATTTTTTGTCTCCCCCTACTTCTAAGATCCTATGCTAAGTTATTTTTAGCTACTATCCTCCGACTTTGCCCCTAGTTCAACTGCAGTTTGATTTTATGCGTTCGGCTCAAGGACGCGTCAAAATGTAACTTTAGTGAAAATATGCACAAAAAACTGTTCGCTAGTCTGTATTGAACAATACAGTCTTTCGTCAATATCTTCCGTTTTATCTGTCCGTCTGTGTAAATAAAAGTATATTATTTCTCAGATTAAGATGGGCTATCAAACTAGCTAGTTTTTATTCTCATAAACTTATTATTAAGAAAAAACCTACTTTTCTCAAGGTTAGTTTTGAATTTTGTTTTTGAGCCTTCGGGTATGGCATTTGCCGCTATATTCAAATTAAAACGACCAATTACGGTAAAACGCCTAAGATACGTCGGTTTCTAACAAGAGCTAAGGTCTTTTTTTTTTGTCCATTTCCTTACATTGTGTCAACTAATGGCGTAATTTTTTCTTTAAAACTACAAATTGCGTCTTTTAGCATTTTAGATTCAAACACGTGTTCAGACCGTCATATTTTTTTTCTTTTATCTCCGTTTCTACTCCGTCTAAAAGGATAAACCGTTTGTCTGCATGTTCCAACTAGTTAGTTTCAATGGCGCTAGAAAACGCTGGCGTAGGTGAAGAGGCCTCGGCATATCTTGCCTATATTTTTATCCCTACATGTTATCTTACCTGTTATCTTTATAATTGGAGGAATTTTAACGTTGCATCACTGTAATTTTCACCACAAATTCCATGGATCAACACATTTCATATTCCATTCACTTGATCAGACAACACACCGATCAGACCAACAGGATGCCACCACCGATCGCAATATAGTCAAAATGGTCCGAAATAAACCAAGCGCCAAGAAGAGGAAAGAATACACCAGCCCACCAGAGCTGAACAACAACCATAAGTATAACAAAACCATAAACAGCCCCCCGGAGAGAACAGCCGACCCATCTTCAAACACTAAGAAGGAGGTGAAAGAGACAACTCTTCAACACAGACAGGTACAAGCACAAGAGGAAGACAGAAGAGCAGAAAAGCAAGACGTTACCTCCCAGCCTGCTGCTGATGAGAGGACAATAACATCAGAACTGAACGAGTTAGACCCAGAAGATATCGCGAAGACAATTATAGACGCACTATACAGAATGCGTGAAGATGGAGACGAGTTCCTTAGTCTCTCTCCGACATTACAAGAAGCAATATTAGAAGTAGCCCCTGACGTACCAAAAGCAGACATAGAGATACGCCGGTACTCAATGGAGAACAACCAAGTGTCCCACGGTGATCAGAAGATGCAGAATCATGAGCAGACAGACGAGGACAGGGTACCGAGCCTAAAGACAGATACACGGCCAGTGTTGGCAGATGGGAGATGCCGCTCAGGCGAACTACAGAAAAGCATTCACAAAAAACCGGAACAAGACCGCAAAATAAAAATTATGCAGTTGTCTGGAGGAGAAGCCACCCTCAGGGCACTCCCGGACGACAAAGTAATCAATGTCCTGGAGAATGTAGTAGGCAAAAGAGACATAATAAGTATCAGAAGGCACAAACAGGGAGTGACACTTGCCCTGAATGATACGGAAAAGACTAAATCGCTGATGACTGCTCTGGCGTCCTGGCCTAAAGAATTTCAGCTATCACATTGGATCAAAATCCAAGCAGAAATCCACATAGAATTCAAGAAAGTATTCATCAAAGGGATAGACACCAGCTTTTCAGACGCAGAGACCCTCAGCTGCATCCAGGCCGAAAACCCTCTGTACAGAATCACACACGCCGAAAGGCTAAAGTCCTGGAACAAAGAAGACACCAGACTAATAATAGTGACTTTACAAGGGAAAACAGTTCCGGAAAGCATCACTATTCAGAATAGACCCCGAAGAACACATGCCTACATCCCGCCAGTGATGCAGTGTTCAAAGTGCCAGGGATTTTCTCACACAAAGAACACGTGCAGGTACCCAAAGACGCAGCAATAGAGAATGCAGTCAGCGACTCATAGCTTGATTGCTTGCGTCAGGGTCAGCGAACCAGAGCTGACCAAGACTCTACTCCACCTCCACGTGGTGGTCCTGGAAACAGGCTGCATCACTGCAGTCTGGCTGAGAGAGTAGGGATCGAAGAGTGATGGCAAACCCGGTCCCAAAAAATGCCGTGCTGAAGTCGGATGTGCCGGCCGAAAGGCGCAGATATCGCAGCTCCGCTGTAAACAGACACAACGTAACCAACGTCCTTTTCAGGACGAACGAGGAAGAAGGAAGAAGAAGAACACGTGCAAAAAAGAGACGGTCATTAGATACTGTGCGGGCAGCCACGAATACAAAGACTGCCCTAAGGCAAAAATCGACCTCGACTACCAAGCGCCAAACAAAAACAGAAAATGTACCAACTGCCTCGGAAATCACGGAGCACGATACCGTGGGTATCCCGAATACCAACAAACAAGGCAAATAATTACAGTGGCCATTGAAAAGGGGGTATCGTACCTAGAGTAAATAAACAGAGTGACGGCAAGTACTCTAGGTAATAGACGCCAAGACAGCCTAACGGAACTGGTTAGACAGCTCACGACTGAGGTGAGAGATCTGAAAGAAGATGTCAGGAAGCTGATAGAGCTGAAAGAGGGTAATGAAGAACTACTCAAAAGAATAGAGGCAGAAAGAATGGCCATTGAAGAAATTACATCTAAGACACGAGAAACTAAAACGAACGATCAATCAGACGAAGAAGTAACCGAGGAAACGCAAGAAAAGCTACTCCCAACAATTATAGAAAAAGCGCTATTTCAGATACAGGAGAAAAGGAAGACACAAGAAACAGAAACGAGGAGGGCAAAAACACACAAAACCATACAAGCTAGATAGTGAGGCAGGATATGAAATACACTATGGAACACGCCATGGCAACACGAACAGACAAACAACGAAGAGAAAGTCAGCTAGTGGTCCTTTTTAGGACCAGTCCTTTTCAGGACTAACAACCGGCCAGCATCGAAGAACCTAATGCACAATATACCCCAATTATAACCTCTTTGGTTGAACAGGGTATAACAGCAATATAGTCGACGAAAGAACGAACGAACGATTTCAAAATTTTCGAAAATTTCCACCACAGTTTAAATAATTCGATGATGATAACTATCCTCGCTTCTTGTTTATAAACAACTTTATTTATTTTACATTGTTAAACTATAAGTGATTATTAAACCTGTTTATCTGTAACTATATTTGGTTTAATCACTTTTGCGTTCAGTGTGAATAACTCATATAGAACAAATAAGGAGGTTCTAGAAAATCTAGGTATGAAAAGAGAACTAATGAGGGAGATCAAAGTTCGGCAGCTAAAATACTTTGGCCACATAAAAAGGCAGAAGACCATAATAGAAGGGAGAGCTCAAGGCAAACGTGCACGGGGAAGACAGCGCTATAAGTGGGAAGATAACATCAAGAGATGGACAGGAAAGAGTGCACCAACAAGACAAGAGACAGAAGACGTTAGACATCCATTACAGCCAACCTTCGTTGTGGAGATGGCAGCTGATGCTGATGATGACTCATGTTGTTCTAAATACATAGCCGGATAGAGCTAGTAGATTAAGATTTTGCTGAATCACCTTCAGCTGGGAGCTCAGAAAAACGAGCGAAAATATATTACCTCACAGAAGGGGCGGAAGAATAAAAAGTTTATGACAGCTTAGAGGATCTCAGTTGTTATGCTATCTTTTCTTTAAAATCCTTCTACTTTAATCTCCGCTAAGAAAAACATTGAGCGAAGATAAATACCTTTGAAGACCCTCATCATTATACTCTGAGTTTGGTCATTATTGGACCACTACAGCAGACAATACCGCCACAAATCCATTGAGTCAGATGGAGGTTTTTTAGGACAGCGGAACGTGACAAATGTAGCATTCTATACATTGTGACGTGTATATGTAAATAGTCTACCTAAATCCGGCTACCACGTTCCCTCATTTAGTATCTATGTTTTTGCAACGCGAAAGCCACGACATTAGCTGTCTAGTTTACTCACTTCTGAGGCCACGCCTATCTTGTCTTCCTGAACATGAGTGTTTACAAACATTTCACACCCGGCAAAGTTAACCAGGGGAGCGAATCCCGTGAGCTGCCAATTATCGGCCCTTAGTCACAACACGTCTGCCATCAATGGTACCTATACCTTGTAGCGGTATGGCAGCTTGCGTACCCTGACAATCCCCAGAGCTATGCCAGTGGGAGTTTTACTCCTGGTAGGTTCAACCAAGCTCGACTGGTCTGTGTGGGTAGGGGTCAGACAAAAGCTGGTACCCTGGTCCTCCAGGTTGGGGGTTTTAGCATAGGGCTGACACCCCTGTCTATGTAAAAAAAAATAATGAAGTTACGGAAACAACATCAAATGAACAAACTTTGCTGCGGGATGGACATTCGGAGTCTGTGGCTCGTATGACTGTCAGTGGTGAAAGCCAAAAGGAAGCCACTGACATGAAAACGGATGTCCTGACCGCAAAACAGGATACAAGAATAGGATTTTGGAATGTCAGGACAATGTACGAGACAGGTAAACTAAGACAGGCCACGGCAGAAATGAGAAACTATAGGTTACACATCCTGGGGATAAGTGAGAGCAGATGGACAGGGGCAGGAAAAGTTAAAACAGCAACAGGAGAAACAGTACTTTACTCTGGAAGAGAGGATGGACAGCACAGTGAAGGCGTAGCCATTATTCTACAGAAAGGGATAGAAAGGACATTACTGGAATGGAAACCCATCAACAACAGACTGATACGATTGAGATTGAGAGGGAGATTCACCAACACTACAATAATACAATGCTACGCACCAACGAATGATAGCGATGAGGAGGTCAAGGATGAATTCTATCAACAACTGCAGAAAGAAATGGAAGACACACCTAGATATGATCTTGTTATAGTAATGGGAGACCTCAATGCGAAAGTTGGTACACACAATACATATAATGAAAGAACAATGGGGAAATGCGGCAGCGGAACAGCAAACGAAAATGGGGATAAGCTAATAAGTTTCTGTAGCATTAACAACCTGGTCATTGGAGGAACACTTTTCCCACATAAGGAAATTCACAAGTTAACATGGGAATCACCAAATGGTCGGGACAGAAACCAGATAGACCACATCATGGTTAACGGTAGATGGAGACATGCATTACAAGATGTGAAGGTAAGAAGGGTGCAGATGTGGGAAGTGATCACCATTTAGTAGTAGCAAAACTGAAAGTGAAACTAAGAAGGGCTGGACCAACTGTAACTACACAGAAAAGGTTTGACATCAGCAAATTGAAGGACCCCCTTACCAGAAAAGCTTTTGCGGCCGACATTAAGAAACGATATCAATTTGCCAAAAGCCGGAAAAGACATTGACTGATGATATAGACCAGAATTTCAACACCATTTCAACAGTATATAAGGAAAGTAGCAAATCATGCTTAGGATTCCAGGAAAGGAAGAAGCAAGACTGGATAACACCAGAAACACTAAACACCATAAAGATGAGAAAGGAAATGAAAAGAAAGAAAACAGAAGCGAAGTCCCCCAGGTTAAAGCAACTATATAGCGAACAGTACAGCCAGCTGGACAGGGAAGTTAAACGCCAAACCCGAGCCAACAAAAGGAATTTCCTAGACGATCTTGCAAAACAGGCAGAAGAGGCAGCACTGAGAAATGAACAAAGCACAGTATACAAAATAACTAAATTCATCAGCGGAAAACAAGGTGCAAACAATATTACATTAGTAAGAGATAAGCAAGGAAATCTCATCAAGACAGCAGAGGGACAGGAAACAAGATGGGCAGAGCACTTCAGAGAAACTCTGAACAAGGAAATACCAGAGACACAATTGAATGTTCCTGAGGCTGAAAACGATCTAGATGTAAATACAGACATTCCACGAAAAGAAGAAATCATCACAGCAATCAAAAAGGGTTAAAGAACGGCAAAGCTCCGGGCCATGATAACTTAAATGCAGAGCTATTTAAGACAGACCCTGAGCTAGCAGCAGAACTATTAGAACCACTATTTGCACAAGTGTGGAAAACGGGGACAACACCATCAGAGTGGAACAAAGGAATAATTGTCAAATTGCCCAAAAAGGGAGATCTTGCAGACTGCAATAATTGGAGAGGAATCACTCTTCTCTCAGTTCCCAGCAAAATACTAGGCAGGATAATTATACAGAGAATTTCAAAGGCAGTAGACTACAAACTGAGGAAAGAACAAGCAGGATTTAGAAAGAACAGAAGATGTGTAGACCATATATTCACTCTCAGGAACATTATAGAGCAGTGCTCAGAATGGCAAAGACAGCTTTACATAAATTTTGTTGATTTTGAAAAGGCTTTTGACAGCATACATAGGGACAGTTTATGGAAAATACTGAGGGCTTATGGAATTCCAAGCTGCATAGTGACAATCATAAAAAGCCTCTATGCCAACTTTACGTGTAGTGTTGGGCAGAGCAACCTAACCTTCGAGGTGAAGACAGGAGTACGACAGGGATGCCCCTTATCAACCACTCTTTTTTTAACAGTCATAGACTGGGTGATGCGCCAGACAACAGAGGGCAGTCCAAGAGGAATAAGATGGACTACATTTTCTACATTGGAAGATCTGGAATATGCAGATGACATTGCACTGCTGGCACATTCACATCAACACATCCAGGAAAAAACGGATAGACTTAATAATTTAGCCAGCAGGTGGGCTTGAACATCAATTTAAAGAAGTCTGAGGTCATGACGCTCAATGTGAGCAACCCTGAGCCCATATCAGTAAGGAATCAGCAATTGGTACAGACAGATACCTTCACATACCTAGGAAGCATAGTAACACCAGACGGTGGGGCAGGCAAAGACATCAACATCAGAATGAATAAGGCAAGAACAGCCTTCTTTAGCCTAAATAACATCTGGAAGTCCTCCCAATACAGCACAAGCACAAAATTAAGATTATACCAGAGTTGCGTGCTTTCTGTGCTTCTCTATGGTGCGGAATGCTGGAGAGTCACAGAGAAGGAAATGTCAAAATTGTCCTCTTTTCACACAACATGCCTAAGAAAAATTCACCGCATCTTTTGGCCGAATACCATCACCAACCAAGATCTGCTTACTCGTAGCAAGCAAGAGGACATGCACACCATCATAGCTGGCAGACGCTGGAGCTGGGCTGGTCATGTCCTCAGAAGAGACCCCGATGCCATCACAAGAACAGCTATGCTATGGACCCCTGAAGGAAAGCGAAAGAGAGGCCGACCAAAAACAACTTGGCGGAGGACTGTGGAGGCTGAGATGCAAAGAATGAACCAGATTTGGGGCACTGTACGAAGGATGGCCACCGACCGTGCAAAGTGGAATCAATTTGTTGTTGCCCTACAAGACGCCACTAGGCGTGATGGCCACTGACTGCTTTGACGGTCGGTGGTTAAGGATCGAAGAAGAAGAAGAAGTCACAACACGTGGCGGCAATGGCCCAAACACAGTGACCGAGGAATCTTTGATCAGGGGAAACGGACGGGGGATTTGGGGAGAGGCCCGCTCACGGGGAATGTCTTTGATATCGTCCACCTTCGGAGGGAGAATCTTTTATTTAGAAAGCCAGCTTGCTGATTCCCCCTGAAATAACATCCGTTAGAGAAATAACACCATTTCTGAATTTATACTGCGTCCTCTAAAAGTCAGTATCTAGTCGCTCAGAATTTCTTTGGATAATCTAGCTCGCGATTCTAAGAGCCATTGTGAAAGTGTATTCTTCGAATTCCGCGGAGATTATTTATTTTTGATTGTGGTGATAATTTAAGTTGTGCTTAAGAATTAAATCTGTTAAGAGTTTTATCCCTAGCGTTAAGACTAGCGAAATAGGTAAACGCGTAGATATTTTCGTACCAGGGGTTCAGTAATGTAAAATCCATCAACCATTTTCTTAGCTGACTTAAGTATAATGTTAAGAGTGACTGATAAAAGTGACAGAGTCGTATGGGCATTTTATTTCTTGGTGTGTAAAGTTTTATTAAATAACTAGCGTTTATATCATGCGTTAAAACCAATAGATACCGACATTAAACTAACAGACAGGCGATAATTGTTAAGGGCGTAGTCTTAATTAAAATTAAAAACTGACATTGTACGCCGAGTGTTTACCAAGTCGGAGTGAGGACGGGGGGCGGCTACATGCCTGAAACCCAACTCCGTACATTGCTAAGCGAAGCGCGATAGCATAAGCTTAAAATACCGTGTGCTTTTTCATTTAATTAGGAGACGGAGAGAATATAAGAGATCACACCTTACGCATGATAGCATAGGATTGGTATTTTGGTTAAATGTTTGTTTTTCTTCCCAATCTAGGCTAGGTCAAAACCAGCGGCCAACGTGTTTTTCTATAATTTTTGGGCATGTTACTCAGTTACGGAAAGCATATAACCTATAACTTAAGCTAAACGGAACTTACAAATACCCAGATTTATGTATTAAATTTATCAGCCCACTGCGGCAATAAACAAAACATTTCATCGACTACTGACAGTCGTTTCTTTTTCCCAAGTGAATTTTATTCAAGATAACCTTTGGTTCATAACCGGCTCTCATCCCAGAGAAAAGTCGAGAGGATTTATCACCAGCAGCTTTATAGCGTAAGAGTCGGAGCACCTATAAGCTAGACAATATAAGAACTATTTTCTTTCTTGTTATAATTGTGAACGTCCGAGAACGTCTTGCTTCAATAACCATATGCAGTGACACAAGACTCATCCAGGGAAACTTAAACTTACCAACTCTGACGACCACCTCGTCATTATTATTATACATCAAGGCTGGTCTGGGGCCAGATTTGGGCAACCCACCTGACAATATAGTCATAATATTGTAATTTTTCCAAATGATGTCTACACAAGCATTAGGTAAGCAAGAGTGTTGTTGTGGCCACAGCTGAAAGAGCGAGAGACAGAGAGAAAGAGAGAGAGAGAGGGAGAGAGAGAGAGAGTAAATAATTTCTTCTTTTTTTTGTTACAATCATTGTATTAACTTCTTCCTTCTATTATTTTTGCTAACCTGATTACTTTACCGAGTAGTATTTAGTGGAACTTGTTCTTCACAGTCTATTCTATACCATAGTGTTTATCTTTGACTTTTTGGAGTTATTAACTTCTTGCGGGATCTTTCTCAACAGAGGGGAAGACACTTGTGGGTTTATTTTCACCATTCTGTAACTTTGATTTATATTGATTTCTATATGTTGGATGTTGTGATGAGTTTTTAATGATAATAAACTAAACATATACTTATTTCAGTGTGTCGGTCAAACTCTACCCCTATATGTTTATCCATAGTTTTTCACGTTTGTGTGTCTTGTAGTCACATAATTGTGTGTGTGTGTGTGTGTGTGGGCAGTGTAACCTATATTTATATATATATGGAGAGAAAGGTCGTCTGTTATTAAACATAGTCGTATAGATAGGCTGGAGTAGAAAAACTAATCACTCCAGAGACTGATCTTCCTCTTACGCTATTCCCTCGTGAAAATCTATTTTTCTACACCTTTATTCTCACACATTTACCACTATCACTTCAGCTCAGACCGGACCATAAATATCTTCTGACCTATCTTTAAATGTTTTACGATATACATACATAAATATACATATAATTCAAATCGGCATATTAAATATTTACACAATGATGCTATCATCATCCCCTCCCTGATCCCTTTGGAGCCTAGGGCTACCTCTGCTATTGGTTCCTTGTCAGGAAACCAGCACGAAACAGTCACCGGCTGTTGCAGTTGTGGTTTATGAGGCAAGTTATTTTGTATGATGAGGTTGCCAGCCCCCATGTGGAACTAAATCCACAAGCAATTTATACACGCTAAATGCGAATATAACATGGTAAAATACGCATATTACAATTTACCCAGATAGCGGGTGAATTAATATACAGACTTGATTGCACAGAAAAGGCTGTAATCTGCTGCAACTAGTTTAAGATGCAGTTATCCCTCAGATAAATGAAGTTACAGTGTATTGAATCATTTTAATTATTTTCACATAAGGAGGATCCTAAGGTTTGGACTTTCAGCATTAGTATGGGAGTTTGACACTTTTAGCAGCAACTCCTAACCCTATAGCCGGTCCGATGGGGGAATCCTATTTACGAGCTCTTGTTTTGTCTGTCCATGATCTCTTTTGACGAAGATGGGATACAGTGCTAAAACCTTCAAACGCTCTTGGTTATAAGCGGAAGTTTTGCTCCCTTTGCACAAGGCTTTCCTTGAGGTTCTGTCGGGGGAGATCCAATTTTTTTTTTTTTTCGTACGCCCGCTAATACTCGAGGCGAAATCTCAGGTTATTATTTATGTCTAACCTGACATTGATTTTACGTGAGTATCCCTTTTCTTGTACAGAGACAGGTGTCCCTCGCCATTCAGGCAAATACTCGCCGATTTCGGAGGTACAATGTGTAGTTTCGCATTTTAAATGTGCCAGGTTATCGATTACAGGATACAGTGCTAAAAAACCTTCAAATGCCGCGCCCGGTTTTAAGCGGAAGTTTTGCTCCCGGTTGCACATGGCTTTCCGTGAGGTTCTGTCGGGGGAGAGATCCAATTAAGTTTAGTTTCATGTTAATCTCACCCCCCCCCCGCCCCCCCTTCCCCACCGGTAAGGAGCCTTATTTTTAGCAGGGGTATATCCCATTCTCATCTGAACTTACTCCATGACCATATAAGGCCTCACCACTTGTCATGTTTACCAAAATCACTACATCACCAATCTGTAGGCTACTCGCTATTACGTCGAATAAATCTTTACCAAGGTGTTACTTTCTTCTCACCTTGTTTATTATAACAAAGTCACCGAAAGTGTTATATCACTTCCTTGTGTTTATATCCTTACCAGCTGGTTATGACTAGTGCCCTAGATTCTTCATAAAGAGTGACGCCGTATGCTCATTGGGCACTTCTCTATACGCGAAAAGAGCAGCGGGTAAAACCCTGTCCCAATCCTGAGGATGGTCTTCAGTTATTTTCCCAAGTAAATTCTTAAGCGTTCTATTCTGACGCTCGACTATTCCGTTTGACATAGGATGATATACACTACTTAATGACCTTTCAATGAGGAGCGTGGACATCACCTGAGACATCAAGTCTGATATCAATTGTGTGCCATGATCTGATAAGATTTCTTTGGGAAACCCTAGACGTGAAAATATTAGCCAAAGGACATCTGCAACATCAGTAGTAGAAATGCTCTTGAGACGGTATTATAGCCTCTGGCCAACGTGTTTGCAGCAATGTCAATGCATGTAAGGATGAACTGGTGTCCCCTAGCAGATTAATTTTAAAAGGACCAATGATGACAATTGCCATTTTTTGAAAAGGACGAATAGGAATATCCGCAGCTTGGATAGGTGCTGCATGGCGTGGACCTCATGATTTAACTTCCTGACATATCTTGCAGGAGCGGCAATATATATTTATACCTCTATTTACGCCCGGCCAAAAGAAGGAAGAAAGAACCCTAGATTTAGTACGGGAAAATCCCATATGTCCTGCACACTGAGAGTTGTGGGCATGATGCAAGATCCGAACTCTCATGTCAGTAGGTACAAGAATTTGCGAACGTATGATTGAAGTAGAACTTTGTACCATACGAACTAGAACTCCATTCTTAATTGAGAACCAATATTTAAGATTTGTGTTGCCATCTGCATTATCTTCTTTAACTAGGAGAAAAAACATTTTTAATGAAGTATCAATTTGCTGAAGTTTGATAAAAGACTCTTGTGAACTCACGGAGTGAGTTATCCTGATTTATATTAATACTAATATATAATAAAATTCTTTTTAAGCGCCAAACACACGGCGCATCAAAGGCAGAAAACCCAGTGCCTCTCCAGGTTGTTTCGTTGTGACGCCATCCTCCTTCTTAGCTCTTGCACATTATTTAGGCCCAACGTTCTTCCTTCTCTTATTATAGTTCTTCTGAGTGTTTCTTTTGGTCTTCCCTTTTTTTCCGCTTATCCTTCAGGAAAACCAAGTGATCGCTTCTTGTAGTGGTATGTTTCTTGTTGTTTTGCATTCGGTAGGACATGACCTGATTATCATGACCATCGTCTTTTCCGTTATAGTAGTCGGCGGACATATTTTTCTGCCTAGAGTCTTCTCTTATTTGTCGATTAGTCTTGAATTCTTTCCACCTGATGTTCATGAGTTTTCTATGACATTTGGTCTCGAATGTATTCCGCTTGTTCTCCACTGATTTTGTTATTTTCCAACTCTCACAGCCGTATGTTAACACTGAGATAACATTTGAATTAAACAGACGAAGCTTGGTATGTATATTCAATGATCGTAATTTCCAAATGTTAGATAATCTATTGAAGGCGCTAGCTGCCAAAGCAATTTCTTAGTATGGATTTCTCCTTGTTTGTTTATGTGTCAACCCTTCCTGCGTGCATTTTACTGCCTAAATAATTGAAACTTTTCCACCATTTTTTCTGTAGGTGTTTTCCCGTTCTAGATTGATATCAACGGTCGTCGTTTAGAAAAAGTTTCATAGCTTTAGTTTTAGTTTTAGGCGGCATTTATTTGGAGACCAATTTTAAACCGAGGAGATGGACACAAATTATTTATTGCTTTCTTCTGGATTGTCTTGGTGTTGAACTTAAGAATGATACATCCATCTGCGCATTCCAGGTCCCCCAGGAAATTTTCCAATTTGTCCATTTTCATACCCAATTGTTTCATTTTGGGTATCGTTTTCTCATTAACCCAATCAATAAGCATATTCCAAAATTAGTAGTGGTGACAATTAATACAGCACTTGTTTTCACACCCTGTTTTCTACTGTGAAACCATTACTGTATTCCCTTTATTTGTTCTAACACCAACATCTTGGGCAATTGTTCATATAGCGCTTTGATTACTATATCACATCTTTTTTTTTTGTGTGGAAAAAACCATACGAATTGTAAGTATCCTTCCACAATGATCGGGCGGTTGTAGACTATCTAAAGGCTTTTAGAAAATCGACGAACGAAGGTGATAATAAGTGGGCCGATTGCCTTTCCCACTGATTTTTTCTATATATTGTTCTTAGTTGTGGAAAAAGTTGATCAATACATGATCCGTTTCGGCCTGAAACCCCGCTTGATCTTGTTCTTTCTCGTTCTTTTCGTCAGCAGTTGCAATTTAAGTCTTTCAAACATCATGCAAACTTAATAATTTTTCAAGGTTACTGATAATAGACGATATAACCACCGCCAGTTATGACAGTCTGATAGCATCTCCTTTCTTCGGTAAACTTAACAATAATTACTGTCTTTCCATTTGGTTGTGGTGGTTGTTCTTTCTCTCCATACTTCATTTATAATATCTAAAGATTATCAAGAGGTTGTTGTAATTAACTTGCTTTTAATCATTTCCCTAAAATTTCGTCCATACTCCAAGGCAGTTTTTAAAATTTGTTAATCTTTTATGGCTTGTTTGAAAATCTCGTCTTCAGCGTGACTTCATCAGCAAGTAATTGGCAAGGGTGGTTAGTGGATGATTTATAGTTATTACTTCATTAATTTCAGCAGATGGAGTTCTGTAAAAGATTTTGAGCTTGTGCTCTCGTTACGTGACGGGCATAAGCCGCCTAAATGTTTTGCTCTTCCCAGATAGCATTTTGTTGCGGGGTACAGCTCCTTAATTTTCTTGTCTACGTCCGACCGATTAAGGTCCGCGATAGGCTTCTGGCGCATACAAGGGGTGGACAATCTTTCTTCTCCTGCTTTGATCCATAACCACCAACCGTCAAAGCAGTCTGGTGGCCCATATTTAAGACTTGGTGGCGTCTTGTTAGGGCCGACGAGAAATCAATTTGATTTCCGCTTTGCTCGGTCGGCGGCCATCCTTCGTACAGTGCCCCAACTCTGGTTCATTCTTTGCATCTCAGCCTCCACAGTCCTCCGCCAAGTTGTTTTTGGTCGGCCGCTCTTTCGCTTTCCTCGGGTGTCCAATAGCATAGCTGTTCTTCGTGATGGTATCAAGGGGGTACACTTCTGGACGGACGTCGTTGCCCACCCAAATCCACAGGCGCTCTACCAGCTATGGATGGTTAACTGCATGTCCTCCTGGTTTCTACTCCGAATAAAGTAGTTCATGGTTTGCTGTTGGTTGTTTTGGTCCAATAGATTCGGAGAATTTTCCTTAGGCAGATTGTGTGGAAGGAGGACAGTTTCGACATTTCCTTCTCTGTTACTCTCCAACATTCCGCACCATAGAGAAGCACATAGGAACCGTACACAAGCTCTCATGCAGTCTTCATTTGGTGTTTGTGCTGTACTGGGATGACTTCCACAATGTTGTTGCGTACAGCAAAGGCTGTTCTTCGCCTTTATTCATTTCTGTTGGTTAAGGTCCATTAGCTCTTCGTGGACACTGGTTCCCGTAAAAAATGGAAGTGGCTATGTGTAGATAATCGCAGTCGGACAAGTTTCACGTGTCCCACCAAACTTGACACACATTTCATCCCCACATTACCCAGTGACCACAGGAAGGATCTGTGGAGAAAAAAACCTGCGGGTTTAACACCAAACCGCTGTTGCATCCTGAATCCACAAAGAACTGACCTAGATTATTATTCACACATTCCTTGTCTGTCGAGTAAGGAGGACCCTCTTCCGGTTCCTGCGCAGCGTAAGGCAGGAAGAGCGGGTAGAGGATGGGACCGCAACTCAAGGTAGTTATAGCTGTAGGTTGGAACAAAGTTGTGCACTCCGGGCACTGAGATGCTCTCTCGAAATTGAAAGCAGAGCAAGCAGTAGCTTTAGAGACTCTATTATTATTGTTACTTTGATCATTAACAACCTTCGGGCTCTTGTTGAGCAGAGTTAGCATGGCGTTATTACGATCTATTTCATTTGGAGATCTACCGTCATATCGCGATCTGTCGCGACTATTATCTCTATTGGAAGCATTGTTTATTTCTCTATTGAAAGTATTGTTCTGATTTGAAACCCCAGTTAGCATAGTTGCAATTGTCATTTCCCCTTTGATCAAAATATCTATTTGATGGGATTTGCTGTCTCTGAGAAAAATTATTGTAGTGTTGATAATTTTCTATTGAAGTTACCCCTTCCATAATTTCCATAATTGTTGGGACTAAAATGTTGAGGACCGTTAAATTGTCTCCAGTTTCTTGAAGAAGGAGAATCGTTACGTGATGGACCCCTTTGGTTTCTGTCCAAAATTACGATTATCTCTCCTACCAAAATTGCGTTCAGCACTTTGAGATCTACGGAACGTCGCCAATTAGGACCATATGGTATTGCTGAAGCCACGGGTAAACCTTTCTATGGCTTCAGAATTGCTAACAGTTACATTTGGATGAGCCGTGACGTATTGGCGACAGTATTGTTCCATATCTTTTTAAGTTTAAAGGCTTTCGCTCATGTAGAAAGGAAAGAAAAGATTCACTAACTGATGACATGACTTTGTCGCGAAGCCAATAAGTCCATAAGGGCTTCATATGTGTTCAGTTTTTTGAAAGTTTTCAACCCAACGTGAAAACGTAAGGCGAATATGTGATATAAAGTCTGAAAAATCTTTCCCTGTCTAAGGCAATATAGACTTAAAGCGTAGGCGATAACCTTCTTCATACCAGTTGGTATTTTTTTTAATAAGCGCCGCTCTGACAACATCATAGTTATTCATTGTCGAACCTTCCAACATACTTATAGTATTCAAAGCTTCACCCTTAAATAACTTCCTAAGTTGTTCACAATATCCTGTGAACTTATCTATCTTATGAGATTCACATGAAAGTTCAAATCTATTTAGATAGAATAAAACATCGTCGCAGTCAGAGTTGAAAACAGCCAATTCAATATCATAAGATTTAGTGTTTGCCTTATTAGAAGTTGTTTGATTGTTTGTCTCATTTTGTGTGTTACCAATATTCACTGCCTTTATTCTCTCCAGCTCTATAGACGACATCTTTTCCTCATGCAGTCTCATATTTTCTTCAGCTTGCATTTGCATCTGCAATTTTCTTTCTTCAGCCTCTAATTTCTGTTTTTCAGCCTCCCTTTGCATTGGCTGTTGAATCTTCTCTCTTCAGCTTCTAATTTCTGTTTTTCCATTTTCTGTTTTTCAGCCTCCATTTGCATTTGCATTTTTTTTCTCTTCCATTTGCTGTTGAATTTTTCTATCCTCAGCCTCTAATTTCTGTTTTTTTCATTTCCATTTGGTGTTGAATTTTTCTATCCTCAGCCTCTATTTTCTGTTTTTCAACCTCTAATTTCTGTTTCTTTTCTTCCGACTTCTGCGCCTTGGCATATTCGGCAAGTGCGAATTCTCTTACCTCCTCAGTAGTCATATTAAAGGATTTCCCTTGCTCAATGAATTAATCTTAAGTAGACATTATGTCTAATTATATGATATAGATAACTTATGTAAATATATTCCTCGCTGAAACTCACTTTAACCCAACTCAGTGGGTGACAAGTCCTTGCTCAAGAACGTGTATAATTACCTTACCTATTAATAATATAATTTAATCACTTCATATATACCATATATATATATATATATATTATATATATATATATATATATATAATATTATATATATCTATATTATATATATAATACAGTAGAACCTCCATAGTTGACCATCTCCCTACATTGACCATCCTCCCGAAGTTGACCACAATTTTCATAGACCGAACACGCATCACATGTACCCAATGGAAGACGACCTCTATAAGTTGACACCACCTCTGTAAGTTGTATCTTGACCTCTTGGACTATGACACACAATAGTAATCTACCCTCTATTCACTTGAACCAGTTTTTAAAAATCAGTGTCTTTGGAATTTTGTCGGCACAGGCTTTCTGACCGCTTTTCGAATGATTGCTTGCCGACAAAGAAAAATTAAACCTGACCTCTTTGATTTTTTTTCGCAAAAACAGGCCGTATCAAAAAGACCAATTCTAAGCAGAATCTTCATTCTTGCTCATGACTGCCCTGCCGGTTGATAGTAATTCAACTACTAAACTGTCTAGTTTTTCTCTCAGACTGTGTTTTATACACTTTAACGTTGGACAAGAACTTAACCTAACCTTTTTGCATCGCCCAACGGGCAACGAACTCAAGGATTATAACACATGATGGAATAGGTTGATCTTCTACATTTTTCTGGGAACAGCCAGCAGCCAAAGAAAGAAAGCCAAGAAAATCATTTGGGGGTTAGCAAGACCACAGTGTAGCTACATCCAAAAACGTTAAACATGAGTACTTGGAGAGGATGTTTTAAGGAAAGCGGAGATCTACAGCGGAAAAGGAGGAAAACCCCCCTAGATGAAGTCAATGAAGCCACATTAAACTGGTTTTTCAAACAAATGAGAGCAGTTAAACGCCCGAAATCTCCGGGTCGGATGATTCAAGAAGTTGCTAAAAAATTCCGCAAGGAATTCGGGAGTGGCAGAAGATTTCCAAGCATCAAGTGTTAGCTCGAGAAATTTAAACTGCGACACGCGATTACTCCCAGAAAGTGTTTGTGGTGTGAATCCAATGAAGTTCCAGTAGAAGCTGTGGAAGAGTTCATCAAAAGTTTCCGTTACTTCGCCAGAGGCTTATCAAATACGACCGACATCTTTAATGCTGACGAGTGCGGACTCTTTTTCAAGGCGATGGCCTGACAGGAGCCTCGCCATGAAGGGTGACAAATGTAAGAGCGGAAAACTTTCCAAAGAACGTTTCACAGTTATGCTTTGCGCTAGCTCAACCGGAGAGAAACTAAAGCCCTTGGTGATTGGTAAATCGGCAAAGCCACGCGCATTCAAGAACCTGAAGCCCGAAGACCTCCCCGTCACTTGGAGATCAAACAAATCCGCATGGATGACTGGCGCCCATATTAGAGGAGTGGGTAAGGGCATCGACCGAGAAATGAAGAAGAAACGGTCTATTCTACTGACAGTACACAACTGTCCCTGGCCACCCACAAGTGGAAACATCTCACTAAACGTGATACTGAAATTTCTGCCTCCAAACACCACGTCAAAACCCAACTCTTGACTAAGGCATCATCAAACATTTAAATGCACTACCGGGCCCAGCTCATGCAATGGGTCTCATTACTAAAAACACAGATCTGTGGTCCGCCTGTGGAAGCAACTTCATCTGCTGCATCAGTTAACGCTCTGGATGCTGTCCTCTGGGTCAGTTCTGCTTGGAATAAAGTTCAGCCGGGAAACGATATAGAAGTGTTTTATTCAAGAAATGTGGAATTTGTCACAACCCCTAACGAGCATGACGTTTTAGCCCCATCGGACAGTCCATCGCCAATGGCAGAATTCGAAGGAGGAGATTGTGAAGGTGTTGTTGCAATGGATGATGAGGTGGCACCCTGTAATGAACCTGACCCAGAAGGAATTTTCCAAGCGTAATTGACCGAAGTACATACAAGCATAACAGTGCATGAAGCAGTGGTGAAGTTGAAGAAATAAGTAAAGTGACAATGACACAGTAATTGCAGAGACTCAAAAAGAAGAGGCTGTCAGGCATCTGATAATGCAGTTGAAGTCATTTGCTGTGGAAAAAATGCCCAGGAATGTTCAGTGGTGTAGCCAGCGTTTGAGAGTGCTTTCTCCCCTTATGTTTGTCATAAGAATAAGAAACAGACCAAGATTGACTCCCTTTTTCAGAAAGAATGATTACACAATGATAAAACAGCTGTTCATGATTTGATTTGATGTTGTGATTATGTATGATTTCGTATTATTCTGTATTCTCCCAATATAAGCTGTTCAAGGAAGTAAAGTATCAGAACAAATAGGCCTCGTTCCTTATGTTGACCACCTCCGTGTGTTGACCGGGTTTGCTACAGTCCCTTGGGTGGTCAACTTTAGAGAGGTTCTACTGTATATATATATATATATATATATATATATATATATATATATATATATATATATATATATATAATATATATATAATATATATATATATTAATGCATTTATAATCTTGACAGTGCATGACAAAAATAGACAGTACAGACAGAGTGACAAAGACAAAGATATAAAGCACAAATCAACACGTTCGCAGGAATCAACTAAAGTAAGAAAGCATAAATAAAGCACAAAATATTGCAAAGCTTGCAATGACAGCTGCGAATAGTATAACAATACAAGTGACAAAACAGTGTATAAACGAAAAATGTATATCGAAACTAAAAGATAGGCAGGAGAGATAGGACACTCACAAAACAAATTAATTAATAAACTAAGGAACAGAGGAAAAAATATAACAACAACAACACTGAGAGATTCGTCACACCTAAACAATTATAATGATGACTGAATCCGGCGTAAACAGGAGTATGCCCAAATTATGTCAAGGGATCTTTTACGAAACGAACTTAGTCAAACAAGTCCCTAAAGAACCCTTACTCGGCCCTCGGTGAAGTGGGATATATCCGAACGTAAGTTCTCCACCCAACCAAACCCGCAGAAATATACATATATAACATAGAAAACAACAAATACAAGGATCTAATAGCGTAAGTCCTGAGGAAGGCTCAATTAACTATACAGTGGCACAGTTTACAAAACAAACAACCACTTATCTTTCAAAGGAAAAATCCCAGCTTCCACAACAGCAGCAATGATGTACATAGATAACACAGTCTAAAGAAATCCAATGGTGATAGCGGCTTTCAAACGTAACTCCAGACATCGGGTGCTGACATCATAACTTGGTGCACGAGAAGAGGGACTGGAACGCTGCTACTCTTGACTTGAATAACTTGTATAGTAAACTCCGTGTAAGATAATATCCTTCCGTAGTAGAAACTTGCTCACAGAAAACTAGAACTGGTTACACGGTAGAACAGCTTGTGCATCACTTCATAATAGCCCCATATCACTGGCGACCGCTGTTGCTGACCACCACTGTTGCTGTGTTGATATATAGGTGGTGTAAGAGAGGATAATAAATGTTATTATAATGTTCCGCTGATATAGGCAATCAGCTTATGTCGGGCTTACAGGTGGCCGACTGATGTGTGAGTAAATGACTGTCAACAGACGCGAATGCCATGTAGTACTAGAGTAAGTTAATAACAATCACACACACCGATGCACATATAGGAGTCAGGAAAGTTGTAACTCCAGAAACGTTCTACACTGTTTATTACGCCACAACAAACGTTGACATCATCAATAATACACTGTCAATAGGTTACAGTTCACGGCAAAATATGACACATCAAGTAAGCCCCAATCCGTAGATCATCAGTAAGTAAATGCTTAGAAAATACAGTTATTGATACAAAACTCTCCATCACAAAGGATGTGGAGCATAGCAGCTCATAATCATAAATCTCGTGGCAAAAACCTCCATTCAGGGAAGGGAACTGCACATGTCGCAGTTTACAATAATATATATTATGGGAGAAAGAACATTCCCCTTTAACGATCCGTCAAACTTCAAAAATATCCCTCATCAGAGATATGAACACACAATGGCCTACAATCCTTGGCCTGAAAAAATATCTTAAATATCTCAAAACTATCCCTTCACATGAAATAATGGCCTATACAACTCCTGGCCTCAAAATCTCCAATAACGTACGTTCTGCAGTACATAACCAAGCCTCATATCCATGGCTTTATGAAATACATAAGCAAGTATCAAAAATCCCTTTCACGCCAACAATATCTTATTCCGGGACACACTGACGACAAAATTCAGCCGCTCAAAAAACCGCTCATTAAAAAATTCATCCCCGCGCTAACACGCCGTAGAGACGTGAGCTGAACTCATCTAGAACATTCGAGCAGATTCTCGATCATATTTTTTTTAACAAACTAGCAGCTACACAAGGGTGTTAACAACAATCCGGCCTGTATCTACAAGTATTTTAACGCTAAACTCCCCTTGATTAAAATATGACTTAACAGATATCACCTTGTCTTACAAAAGTGGTGGTCCTGAACTCTTCTGACTTATAGTTTGCTGTCCTCACATAATTTCTGCAAGACTTGTAGAAGCTCTGTATAGCATGAATCAGAGGTGCTGGAATGTTCTTCCTTGCCAAACATTCCCAAAGGTTGCTCCAAGGGACCCTGTCAAACGCCTTTTCCAGATCTATGAAACAAAGATGGATCTCACACTTATACTCAAGGGCCTTTTCACTCAGCTGTCTGAGTGTGAAGATTAGGTCTTGAGTACTTCGGTTTGCTCGGAATCCGCACTGGACCTCATCCAATTTAGGCTCAGCTAGGCGTCGGAGTCTCTGCTCTAAGATTCTAGAGTAGATTTTAACAGGGACACTGAGAAGGGATATGCCTCTATGGTTTCCACATTGTCGATTGTCACCCTTTTTGAAAATTGGTGTTATGATGGCAATCTCCCAGTCCTTTGGTATGATCTTGTTGAACCACGCTGCCTGTAGGATCCTTAAGAGTAATAGGTCGCCTGATGCTCCCATGCACTCAACCATTTCTGGTATTATACCATCGTGCCCTGCTGCTTTGCCCATCTTGGTTTTCTCCTGTACTGCCTTCAGTTTTTCCATCTTGATATGCCATCTTCGCCACCATTGGCTTCCTCTTCTGTGCTAGTGGTTAACATTTCTGATGCTTGATCTTGCTCCTCATCAAGGAGTTCTAAGAAATATTCTGTCCATCTTTCCATTACTTCCTTTGGGGCAGTAAGCAATTTGCCTTGCTTGTCCTTTATAAATTTGAGAGGGCATTGTTTTTCCTTCCTCATGTTCTTTAGGGTTCATTCATAACCCTCCACTCCCAAAGGAGCATAGGCCTTCAACAAACACATGCCAAGTCCTCCTGTCACGTGCCATCATCTCAAGTTCTTTCCATGTTCTCCTCATCATTTTCACTTCTGTTTCCAACTCTCTTCTCCAGGTCCTTCTTGGTCTTCCTCTGCCTCTCTTGCCCTGGGGGTTCCAGAACAAGGACTGCCTTGTAATGCTATCAACAGGTTTCCTCAGTGTGTGTCCTATCCATCGCCATCGTCTTCTTCTCATCTCTTGTTCCACTGGCACTTGTCTAGTTCTTGTCATCAGTTCCACGTTGGTAACCTTGTCATACCATTTTAATCCCTCTATTCTACGCAAGCACCCATTTATGAAAGTCTGTAGCTTTTTGGTTGTTGTCTTTGTTGTTCTCCATGTCTCCGAGCCATACAATAGGACTGACTTCACATTTGAGTTGAAGATTCTTATTTTCGTGTTGGATCCAATTTCTCTTGATCTCCATATATTTCCCAATGCAATGAAAGCTCCTCTTGCCTTTTGTATTCTTATTTTGATATCGCTGTCTGTCCCTCCAACTTTGTCTATATTACTGCCAAGATATGTGTATGATTCTACATCTTGAATTGGTGTTTCTTCAAGTTCAACCCTGTTATCATTACCTGCATTTATTCTCATTATTTTTGTCTTTTCCCTGTGTATTTTCAGACCCAATTGCTGTGACCTCTCATCGATGTTTTTCAATTTGTCCTGCATCTGATTACGGTTATGGGACAGAAGAGCCAAGTCATCAGCAAAATCCAGATCATCCAACTGCTTAGTCAGAGTCCACTGGATTCCATTTCTGTTGTGTGTTGTCGATGATCTCATAACCCAATCTATTGCCAGCAAGAAAAAGAAATGGAGACAAGAGGCATCCCTGTCGCACTCCTGTTCTTATCCCAAACGGTTCTGTAAGCTGTCCTTCGTGAAGAACTCTGCATGTCATGTCTTCATATGTTTTCTTTATTAAATTAATGATCTTCAGGGGAACTCCATAATGCCTCATCAATTTCCAAAGTGATTCTCTGTCTACACTGTCAAATGCCTTTTCGTAGTCCACAAATCCGATGTATAGTGGTGAATTCCATTCCAGACTTTGTTCAACTATTATTCTCAAAGTGGCTATCTGGTCTGTACATGATCTGTTTTGTCGAAAAACCTGCTTGTTCATCTCTCAGTTTCTTGTCTATGGACTCTTTTAATCTCTCAAGGATAATCCTGTTTAATACTTTTCCTGGCACTGATAGTAACATTATTCCTCTATAATTTGTGCACTCTTGTAAATTTCCCTTCTTAGGCAACTTAACCAGATATCCTTCCTTCCAATTCTGCTGGTATCTCTTCCTTTTCCCAGACTTTACCAAGTAATTTATATAACATCTCTGTAGCCGTGTCGATATCTGCTTTGATGGCCTCTGCTGGAATGCCATCAGGTCCAGACGCTTTTCCCTCTCTTAGAAGCTTTATGGCTTTCTTTATTTCTTCCTTCGTTGGTCTTTCACCGTTAATTTGTAGCTCTTCTTCTGCTGGCTGGATGTCCGGCGGGTTTTGTGGAGCTGGTCTATTGAGAAGGTCCCCAAAATATTCTGTCCACCTGTTCATTTGCTCTTGTATATTGCTGAGCAGTTTCCCATTCTTGTCTTTTATGAGGCAACTTGTTTGCTTGTATTTCCCTGTTAGCTTCTTTGTGCGGCTATACAGTTCTCTCATATTTCCTTTGGCTGCAGCATCTTCTGCCTCTCTTGCCAACTCCTCAATATACTTCCTCTTGTCTCTTTTGATACTTCATTTTACTTCTTTGTTTGCTTCTGTGTACACTTCTTGAGCCTTGGCTTTGGAGCTTCTAGTTTTGCTTGTGTTTAACTCTGCTTTCTTGTTTTTTCTGTCTTTTATCTTATTGATGGTTTCTGTTGTTATCCATGCTTTATGTTGTCTTTCCCTTTTCCCCAGTATTTCTTCACATGTCTCCTTCTATACTGTTTTGACCTGCTGCCAATAGTCTTCTGTATTCTCTACATCTTCCAGCTGCTGGAGCACTTGGAATTTGTTGGATACTGTGACCGCAAATTTGTCTCTTGTTTCTTGATTTCTTAGCTGTCCTACATTAAACTGTTGTCTATAATTTTGCATTGTTGCATATCTCTTGAGTTTCATTTTTACTTTGGCTATCAGAAGATGGTGATCTGATGCCACATCTGCTCCTCTATATACCTTTACATCCTGCAATGATGATCTAAACTTCTTGTTTATGCATATATGATCAATCTGATTTTCTGTTCTATGGTCTGGTGATATCCATGTTGCCTTGTGTATTCTCTTATGTGGAAACATGCTTCCTCCTATAGCCAGTTGATATGAAGCACAGAAGTTTGCGAATAGCTCTCCATTTTCATTCATTACTCCTAGCCCATGTTTTCCCATGACTTCTTCGAAACCAGTGTTGACTGTACCTATCTTTGCATTCATGTCATCCATCAAAATTGTGATGTCTCTTCTTTTTACTTTATCCATAATTTCCTGTAGTTTAGTATAAAATGCTTCTTTCACAGACTCTTCTTTGTCATTAGTTGGTGCATAACATTGGATGACATTTACATGAATTTTCTTTTTAGCTGTTTTGAAAGAAGCTGTTATTATTCTGGGTCCAACAGCTTCCCATTCAATTAGTGCTTTCTGTGCTTCTTTAGATAACATAAGAGCTACCCCTTCACTGTGGTGTGAACTTTCGTCTTCATGTCCTGAGGACAGCACCAATTCACCTGTGATGAGTTTCTTCCTGTCTACCCCCTTCCACTTTGTTTCACACATTCCAGAACCTCGATTTTGTATTCCCTCATTTCTGCTGCTACTTGCGCCACTTTCCCTTGTTCGTTTAATGTCCGAACATTCCAGGTGCCAAATCTGGAAGTTCTCCTAGAAGAAAGAAGGTTAGTCAGCAACACAGACTCCTTTCGGCTTTCTCTGTGTTGCATCATACGCCTCCCCGCGAGAGGACCTTTCCCTGTCTTGGATGGCTGTGTTTTATTTTCTTTATTTGACTTGTCCATATTTGTTGAAGTTTTTTGTGGTTTAAATTTTTTTTTACAGGATGGTGTAACCGGCCCCATGCCCAACCCTCCTTAGTCGCTTTTTACGACATGCTTGGTAGGGGACAGTGTTACTATTCTTTGCTCCCCTTTCGGGCCCCGGTAACACACGGGTGGTTTTTTTAGGGTCTTATAGAACAATTTCTGGTTTTCTTGCGCATCTTTTTCTAGCTTTTCTCCAAATTCTTCCCAGGACTTTTGTTTTGCTGCTAGCACCTTGTTCTTTACTTCTGTTTTGAGTATCACATATTCTCTATATTTCTCTATTTGTCCTGCTTTTTTTGAAGCCCCTAAGTATAGTTTCCATGCCATTTTCTTCTCTCTTATTTTCTCTTTGATTTCCTCTGTCCACCAAGGTGTCCTCTTTCTCTTGGTCCCAAGTCGGACTTCACCACATGCTTCAGCAGCTGTCTTTATGATGTCCTTGAATTTAAGCCAGAGGGTTTCCAAGTCATCAGGTTGTTCTTCTGCGTTTCTCACCGCTGTAGCAATAAGCCCCTGATATCTGGTTTTAATTTGTGGCTCTCTCAGCTTGTAGGTCTTAATGTAGGGGGTGTTGGGAAGTCAGGTATTGGTAGTACCTCTGGTGAAGGAGCTGTCATGCCCTTTTCAGGGCAGCTCAGCCACCTTTGGTCCAAACCTGGCATCCAGCTCTCACCTGTGGCTCCTCGTAGCTGCTGTCAGCATGCGACAGCGGCCACCCCTGGACAACGGCTTTGACAGGCCGGCTAAACTAGGTGAGGGTAGCCGAATGGTTATAAACCTTCGGTGAGTTAGGGTCTGCCTACCCATGCATGCGAAGACTGGATTCGATAGACTGCGCGGAAGAAACCACCTGTTGGTTCAACGGGCATGACGGCGATTACCAGCAACGCGCTGTGGAGCGTAAGGAGCACGGCGAGGCACGTAGAAAGCCCTGGTCATCCACTGCACCTGACTTCATCTCCAGTCGTTTTGACTTGTCTTGCCACTGGATTGAGATGGACCCAGGCGAGAGAGTGAGGTCGACGAATTGCGCAACTCTTCCTCACTTTAATCCAAATCACTGCGCAAGTCACTCTTTCATCCATTCATCCATTCATCCATCCACTCACAACAAGTCCTGTGGCGATGGGCGAGCGGCGAAGCGGCAGGCGTGGGTACGCTGGCAGTCGTAGTCGCAGACCTACACACAGGCGGCTCAGGCCATATGGTCGTCTTCCACTGATCGGAGCAGCAGTGGGATTCGGCAGCCCCCTGAGTGTCTGAGCAGCCCTCTTTAGGAAAGCACTGCTCACCTCCATGGCACGAGGAAGGGGCTAGAAAAGGTGCCCTAAACATTGCCTGCTTCACCATTACCTAACCAGCTTACCGCGGTTGGTGGGTACCCTACTTCGGCGGTCGACATATAAGAAAAAGAAAGGACAGATTTTTTCCCCCTCATTCTAGGCGCATGGAATGTGCGCACTTTACTTGACAAAGACTTTAACGCAAACAGACCTGAGAGACGAACTGCCCTGATTGGGAGAGAACTGGCCAGGTACAACATTGACATAGCAGCACTGAGTGAAACTCGACTTGCAGGCGAGGGCCAACTTTGCGAAAAGGGTGCAGGTTATACATTCTTTTGGAGCGGAAGAGGAACTGAAGAAAGACGAGAAGCAGGGGTTGGATTTGCAATCAAAACAGCAATTGTCAGCAAGTTATCGGGGCCCCCAAAGGGAATAAATGACAGACTCATGACGGTCAAGATCGCTCTGTTCTATGGAAGAAAACATGCCACCATCATTAGCGCGTATGCACCAACTATGACAAACCAGGATGATGTCAAGGATAAGTTTTACGAAGAACTACATGCAGTCATTGCATCAGTTCCTAAAGCAGATAAGCTCATCATTCTTGGTGACTTTAATGCAAGAGTAGGCTCAGATAACATCTCCTGGAATGGCACTATTGGTAGGTACGGCGTGGGTCGCTGTAACAGTAATGGACTTCGTCTCCTCCAGACTTGCGCAGAACATGACCTCCTTGTCACCAACACCATTTTTCGACTTCCTACCCGCAACAGGACCTCCTAGATGCACCCTCGCTCAAAGCATTGGCACCTAATTGTTAGGAAGAAGGACAGGCAAGATGTCCGGGTGACCAAGTCCATGTGTGGTGCCGAATGCTGGACTGATCATCGCCTCATTGTATCTAAACTTAAAATTCGTATCCAACCAGCCAGGCGCCCTCAGGGGAAGAAAACTCAAAAGACTCTGGATGTCACCAAACTAAAGAAGACAAAAATCAAACAGTCATTTACTGACACCTTAGAAGACCGTCTCAAATCTATCTCGCTAGACGGCCAAAGTGTGGAAACAAATTGGGCAGCCCTAAGTGAGCAGATCTACAACACTGCTACAGAGGTCCTGGGTCCTTCCATCAAGAAACAAAATGACTGGTTTGATGAGAACTCAGATGATATAAAGCAGATGTTGGCTGAGAAACACCATCTCCATAAAGCATATTTAAATGATCCAAAATCTACATCCAAGAAAGACGCTTTCAAGAACATGCGTAGAATCGTCCAACATAAACTACGCCAGATGCGGGATTCATGGCTGAGTAATAAAGCAGATGAGCTCCAAGGCTTTGCTGACAGCCATGACTTGAAAAACTTTTACCTTGCACTCAAAGCGGTCTATGGTCCAACATCATCAGGATCATTTCCCCTCCTTAATGCAGATGGAAAAACACTAATTACAGACAAGGAAAAAATGCTCCAACGCTGGGCTGAACATTTTAATAATATCTTGAACCAGCCATCATCTATTAACGACGAAGCCATCATCCGCCTGCCCCAAATTCCTATAAATGAAGCATTAGATGATGTACCAACTCTGGAGGAAACTAAAAAAGCGATTCGTCAACTGTCTAGTGGAAAGGCCCCTGGCTCCGATTCAATTCCTGCTGAGGTTTATAAAGATGGCGGTGCAGTTCTGATAGAGAAACTTCATATGATCTTCCAGCAAATGTGGCAGAGTGAAACCATCCCACACGATCTCAAAGATGCCTCAATTTTACATCTATATAAACGTAAAGGTAATCGCCAAGACTGCAACAATCATCGAGGCATCTCTCTTTTATCAATCGCTGGGAAGATATTCGCCAGAATCCTTTTGAATCGCCTTACGGCTCATCTTGACAAAGGTCTTTTACCTGAAAGTCAGTGTGGATTCCGGAAAGAAAGTGGAACCACAGATATGGTGTTCGCTGCAAGACAGCTACAAGAAAAATGCCAAGAAAAGCACTGTGACCTGTACACAGCTTTCATCGACTTGACAAAGGCGTTCGACACGGTCAGTAGAGAGGGTCTATGGAAGATCATGGCAAAATACGGCTGCCCAAAGAAATTTATCACAATAGTGCAGCAACTGCATGATGGAATGCAGGCTAGAGTTCAGGAAAACGGTGAGCTATCAGAGCCTTTCCCCGTCTCAAATGGAGTTAAACAAGGGTGCGTACTTGCACCGACTCTGTTCAGTATCATGTTTTCTGCTATGCTGACTGATGCTTTTAGAGACGGGGACACAGGAATCGACATTAGTTATCGTATTGATGGAAAATTGTTTAACCTTAGGAGGCTTCAAGCAAAAACCAAGGTCAAATCACACACCATCAGAGATCTTCTGTTTGCTGATGATTGTGCCCTCAATGCTGGCTCAGAGGCTGATCTGCAGCATAGTGTGGATAGATTCTCCGAAGCCTGCGCCAACTTTGGGCGTACCATCAACACGAAGAAAACAGAAATCATGTACCAACCAGCTCCTGGCACAGTTTATACTGAGCCAGTCATCAAGGTTAATGGTGAGAAACTGAATGTTGTGAACAGATTCACATACCTTGGTAGCAAACTATCCCAGAACATTGTCATTGATGATGAGGTGAACACCAGGATCTCCAAAGCCAGCAGCACATTTGGCAGACTATACACCAACGTTTGGCATCGAAGTGGCATTAGTCTACAGACAAAGCTGAAGGTGTACAGAGCTGCGGTGCTTCCAGTGCTGCTATATGCATGTGAAAACATGGACTGTATACAGGCGCCACGTAAAGAAGCTAAACCACTTCCATACAGTCTGTCTCAGGAAGATAATGAACATCAAATGGCAAGACAAGATCCCGGATACCGCCGTTCTTGACAGAGCTGGTATCCCTAGTATTGATACTATTCTGATGCAGTCACAAATTCGCTGGGCAGGTCATGTAGTCCGCATGCCAGACCATCGACTGCCAAAGATACTCTTTTATGGTGAGATGCAGAAGGGTAAACGCTCCCATGGTGGCCAAAAGAAGCGCTTCAAAGACACGTTAAAGACGTCATTGAAAACCTTTGACATAAACCCAGACACATGGGAAGCTGCTGCGCAAGACCGAACTGCTTGGCGCACATCTCTTCGTAAAGGTGCAGCAGCATGCGAATCATCCAGAAGAGCAGCAGCGGAACAGCGGAGACAAGCTAGAAAGGACCGTGAAATAAAACCTTCACATGAAGCAAACATTCCCTGCCCACACTGTCCAAGATCTTTCCAGGCCCGCATCGGGCTCTTCAGTCACCTTCGTACCCATAGACTAACCTAACATATTCTTAAATAATTGGATGAACAGAGTGGTCTTCATCACCCGTGATGGACGAACAACCACAACCAACCAACCAACCAGGTCTTAATGCTCATTTCTCTTTTTCGTTTACTTGGTTTCTTGTGTGATGTTGGACAGTTCCTAGGCTGAGCAACTCTTTCAGTTGTTCTTTTTATTGTAAGCAGGTAGTGATCACTTCCAATCTCTGGCCCCCTCCAGACTCTAGCATCCCTGGCATATTTGAATGAGCTCCTCCTAACTATGGCATAGTCGATCACTGACTTCTCATTCTTTGTTGGTTCACATCTAGTGTATGAAAGTATGCGCTTATGGGGGAACTTTGTGTTTGTAATGACCAGATTCTGTTCACTGCAGAATCTAAGGAGTTGCTTTCCATTGTCATTGAGAGTATCTTCTCCATATCTTCCGATAACTCCACCCCATCTAGCATGGTCATTTCCAACTCTGGCATTGAAATCTCCGAGCATGATAATTTCTTCTAGACAGTCATCCACTGTCCTTTGAAGCAGCTCGAAGAATTCCTCCTTGATCTCTGCTCTCTCATCCTCATTTGGCTCATACACTATGACCAGGTTGACTATGGTTTCTCCTTCTTTTAGTTTTACAACCATAATACGCTCCGTGACAAAGTTCCATACCTTGATACCATCTTTTTGGTTTTTGGCCACAATGCAACCCACGCCCCCTTTAGCTCTTTCAGATATGGGAACACCACTGTAGATAAGCGTGTCGCCATCGAGATCCATGACTCCTTGTCCTTTTTTCTTTGTTTCCGTTATAGCCAGGATTTATAGTCTTGCTTTCCTCGTCTCTTCCACCAGCTCCTCTTCTTTCCCATTTATACTTCTTGAGTTCCAAGTTCCATAAGTCGTAGTCCGTTCCAGTTCGTCGCCTTTAGAATCAGTCCGGTTTTCTCTCTTGTAGTTCGCGTAAAGTTACTTGCTTATCCTTTACAGGACGTGGCAATCAACCCCAGCTTTTATTGGCTGTTTGTGATTTTTCTAGGCAATATTTTCATTCAGTAGTTTGCCATTGCTTTCTGAACGGTACGGCGCTTATACCATTGTTAAAAATCCACACAAAGCGATCTGCTACCAAACCGCCTGCAGCAGGTTTCGAACCTGGTATATCTGGATTATGAAACTGCGTTCATATCCATTAGGCCACAGACGCCGACAGTTCGCGTAATCATGATTTAAAGCAAACAGGTGATTGGCCTGTTGTGCCTTTGCATGGTGGAGGGGCTGCCTCCTTCCGGCTTCCATGCATTCCGCCCTCCTCCTTTTTCAGCCGGGCTTGGGACCGGCCTAGGCGGAGTTGCCTTGTTTGACACCACTGCGTATGTCAAAGATCTGTGATGTGTTTCTAAGATATTGAACTGCTCCCTTCATGTCTTAGTGGAATGACTTAATAATTTCCAGCTATTTAGCGGTACAGCCTATTTTCGGGAGGATTTTTAGAGTCCTAAGTATTTACCAGAAATATATTCTCTGCTACATCTGATCTTCTGCATTCTCCTAAGTTTCTTAAAGCTTGAATAGCTGAAAGTGAGTCTGTAAACTGTCGGATTATGGGAAGAATTATTAGAATATATTTCTAGTGCTTTCAGAATTGCAACTATCTCTGCTATGAAAAATAGAATTGTATTCTGTTACCATTATTTATAGCTATTTAATGAAATGTACTATAGCAGTTGTATTATTGTCGGCGTCTGTGGCCTAATGGATATGAACGCAGTTTCATAATCCAGATATTCCAGGTTCGAAACCTGCTGCAGGCGGTTTGGTAGCAGATCGCTTTGTGTGGATTTTTAACAATGGTATAAGCGCCGTACCGATCAGAAAGCAATGGCAAACTACTGAATGAAAAAATTGCCTAGAAAAATCACAAACAGCCAATAAAAGCTGGGGTTGATTGCCACGTCCTGTAAAGGATAAGCAACTAACTTTAGTTGTATTATTATTATTATTATTTATACTATTATTATTATTTATTACATTTTGTAACTTGCGTTGCACTAAACTGACAAGGTTTACGGTTGAGAAAAGGTTGTTGTCAAAACATTTCGTTTTCCTATTTGTATTTGTCCTCCCGTTGGGGTGGGGTGGGGGTAGGGGGCCCCCCACGGGAGAGAGAACATTAATTCTTTTTTGTTTTGTTTCGTTATGTGCGTTTCGACATACGCACTACATTTGTAGGGATATTAAAAATGGGAGGTAAGCGGTAACCCATAGCAACACTGGTCAATACACATTGTAGAAGGCCGCATCAGAGCGAAAGGAGCAAAGCTCGTCGAGTTTGGGCTGGCCTTTCGCATTCTGAGTAGGTTTTTATCATCTGTTATGTTTTACTTTTGTTTAAATTAGCATCTGTGTTGAATATCAGAATGTTATACGTTTTTAGCCAGTTAACACTATTCTTATTTCGCCATGCCCATGAGTCGGAGACGAAGTTTTTAGCCTGTGCCAGTGGTTCACAGCTTTTCCTCTTACATTCAAAATATAACTGATAAGTATAACCACCCAAAAAAAAAATCACTGGATTCTCAGTCAGTCTTTAACTTAAAAAGATGTTGGCAGTAGCCTATTAAAAGCACTAGAAATCTCTAACAGCCCTCTCAGGGAACTGACAAAACTTGCTTCCAGCAATTCAAGCTCTAAGAAATTACGAGAATGTAGTGTACCAGATATAAGATATAGCCTAGAGGAAGATATATATATGGCTTACACATACCTATATACTAGAGAATGTAGTGTTCCAGGTGTAGAGGAAGAGAAGTCTCTGGCTTATACCAGAGAATGTTCAATTTTAATAGCTTGGTTATCTTCACATGCTGACATGAAGAGGAAAGAACAGGTAGATAAAAAAACAAAAGAAAGGTAGATCTGCTACAAACTGAATAAATGTATAGATGAGTAGAAGAGAGATCAAAAGTGTAATTAGAAGAATGATAACAGATGAATGGGCAGTAGCATGGGACAACAATTTTTATTTTATTTTAATGATGAAAAATATACCGTTCAGCCTCTGATTGGTTATAATTAGGATATATAGCGTTTTCAAGTCCAAATAGTACATTCAATTGCCAATATTTTAAATTGGCGTTATCTCCTGCCCAATTATAGTAAATAGCGGGGATCCCATTACATGCCCATTGAGAATATGGTGTTAGGCCCATATTTTCTTGACCATCGGCAGACTAGGGGTGATGTGGTGAGCATCAAGCCGGCTGCCTTAATCTTCCCAGAGTTGCTCTGGTACCCAATTCATGAGGCTGGGTCGACCCCTGAGCCGTTTGTGGTCTAAAAATCCCACCTCAACTGGGTATTGAACTACGGACCACCGAGCTAGGAATCCAGTGCATTTACCGCGGCTCTATAGTAAATAGATCAAATCAAAATTACCAAATTGTGTGTGTGTGTGGCTATTTATAACTCTAAAATAGTAGTTTCATCATACTTGTCATGGTGTGACACAACAACAGTAAATAATATAAGCCAACAACAACAAAAAACAAACAAAAAAACAAAACAACAGTTTAAAAAAAAACTAACAAACAAAAACAAAACATTGGTTTTGTAAAAGCCTGAGGTGTTTAGTTCTAACAAAAACCTGTCAAGTATCTAGGGCAGTCTTTCTCACCCTTTTTTATCCTGGGTGAAACCTTGAAATAATTTTCAGGTCTCAGGGAAACGCATACAAATTATTATATTTACAGCTCACGATACATTAGTGTGATCAATTAGGTGTAAATATAACAATCCAATAATAATTGTCCTTGTTCTTTTGAGCAGATAATTATTTTGTTTCAGTGGATCTGTTTATTTTGGCCAACTTATTAGCCTACTCTTTTTGTGTGTTTTCCCCCTCCCCACAAAAGATATCAACTGTGATGCAAGTCAGTAGTGTAGGTAGGAGAAACTTCAGTTTTTTATTTTATTTTTTTATTTCCCACTTGATTTTTATTTTACCTTATCCAAGTAGGCCGTAAAGTCTGATCACAAATTTCTACTCTGCAAGATGCTAATTAAATATAATAAGTGCAAGAGTGAACACGGTCCTATTGCGCACTGCCATACGTGGCTGATCGGTCACTGCCCACCACTGCAAGTACTAACATAGCCTGGCACATTAAGTTAAAAAAAAGTTATTATTTTTTTTTTCAATCATGATCTTTCATGGAACTCCTAGCAACCTCTCATGGAACCCTAGAATTCCATGGAAACCCAGTTGAGAAACCCTGATCTAGGGAATTGAGAATACCCAGTAATAAGAAATCTTAGACTAAAACTGGGAACAAGCTATTTCAGAATAGAAAAACCTTACTGGTCTGCACAGAATGTTTACAAGGCAGTAATATAGAGCATGAAATGATAAAATGTCAGAGGTACAAACAAAAGAGAATCCCAATATTAGATTATTTACAGGTATGTAATACTCCCATATTTGTTGAAGTTTTTTGTGGTTTAAATTTTTTTTACAGGATGGGGTAACCGGCCCCATGCCCAACCCTCCTTTTTTCCTAGTATGATAGTAGTGGTAGAGCAGAAGTAGAATCTCTCTCCAGAAAGTATGAAGTTCCAGTGCCCGAGAAGTACACTGGTATCACAAGTGAGTTACAGCTGTGAATACTCTGAGCTGGACAATAGATTTAGGCTTCAGAAGTATAAGATGCTACTTCGCTATCGTAACCCTATGTGATATTATAATTAAATTAGAAAAAGTAACTCAAAATTTAACAGTTAAAAATTTAACAAGTCAAATGAGTACAATTATCCAATTTATTATGTACATCTATATATTCTTGTAATGATAAATGGGTGTTGGAAGATGGTAAAATGTATGATTATTTACAGTTACAAATTAAAATAACTAATAGAAAAAGTCTTGGATTTATCTTCCACTGAATTTATAAAAACAAGTTTGTCACATTATCTCTTGCCATCTAGTTTTCATCATTAGAAAGTCGTTTTAGAACTGCTCACAGGATTTGTTGGATGGAAATATATAAAACTCAACTTTATCCACGTCTGCTCGAGGTTCCTCCGACACACTGGAGTACGGAAGACTTTCCTTCAGCCCGCCCTATAACTACGGGGGACTAAGGTGTTGAAGTTTGGTTGACCTCTAGGCTTCAGTGAGCTGGATCAACTTCTTCAAGTCTTTAGTTTCTCGATCAGGAATGATCATAAACATTGATCATAAAAAACCTGGAACAAGAAGTAATAGGTGGCCATTGTTCTAACAATCTCACCCCCCTCTGCTGTTCATGATGCGACCATGTCTTCAGTGTTTGTATGTAAATGAATGAATCATGGTAGTATATTACAGAGATAGCATGATAAGATAATGTATAAGGTGCAGAATTAACAATATACATGAATAAATCACATGTTATGATACATGGGTACGATATAACCTTTGCCTTCCACTTATGGATGTCAAGTCACTTATGTACTTGCTGGTATGTCGTAAGCTTCCAGGCAAGAATTAGCCATAATATATTTGGCTAACCAATTAATGGTTATGCTTCCTGACAATGCCGGTGAAGGTTATCTCTGGTTAGCGTCATTCCCTTTTTTATTATATCTGCTACAATCAATCAGAAATAAAATCTGAAATAAAATGATATTAGTAATACATATATTTTTTATAAAAACTTACATACCCTCTTAGGATTAATAAGCTCACGGTGAGACTGTATTGGCTTAACTTAATCTGCCCTGCATGCAGCGTGAAAATAGAACTTTTCTTGCAGAGGCTGTCCTCCAGTTTCTCACTCTGGCTTCTGGATTTGGTGTGTGATTTACAATGCGCCGCTCTGTCCTTATATTTCAGTCTCTCGCGCGTACGAGAAAGCAGCTCCCAAATTCCCCAAAAGATTTTAGTTTCATCTCCTGTTTTGAAGCTATTTGAAACAATCTGTGCTTTTCCTGTACTCGTTTTTTCTCTTCTGTCACTCACACACTTATCTCCTTCCTTCCTTCCTATATATCATTTCCTTTTCCCCATATGGGGCTTTCATTACATATAAGTTTTATACAATTCCGTTGAGGCTTGTTAGTGTAATAAATTTTTAAAGATTATTAGCTAACTTTTAGCCGATGTGATGAAGGTGAAAAAATATTAATTATCTTTAAAACTATTTATATTTGAATAATATCCTTTTGGATATAATTCCTAGCCTATCTCCTTTGTTGAGTTATATTTATTTAATATTATTCCAACCATGCGTTCTCCTGTAGTGAATAATTTAATGTCCAGTAAATGCAAACTTTTAAAGTCGGCCATACATTCCTATATAGCTATTTCCTCATTCTTCAGTAATACTGTATGGCTTTTAACCGTAAGTCACATTTCCGCTGTCTACCAACTTCAAAGAAAGACCGCAGCGCTGACCTTGCGCTGGTGTGTGTGTGGGTGTCGCGTGGGCGTGTCGCGCTACAACCAAGCAAGTGTTTACCAAATCTCGCTACAGAGCCCTCTTCTTTAAAACAGTGCCTGCACGGTTAACTTTTTGGTAACACATGCTGCAGTTCCTCCTTAATTTTCTGTTTCTCTATATCTCCTTTGATAGGATGCCTACTTAAAAAATCGGGTCCAAGATTGTCCCGTCCTGGTATGTATCTCACATTGAACGAATATGGAGATAACAGTAAACTCCACCTTAAAAGTCGTGAATTTAATTTTTTAGACACTGCTAAAAACATCAAAGGCTGGTGATCACTTTCCACAATGAAGTGTTTCCCGTAAAGAAAAGGGGCGAATTTGTTGATCGACCAGACCAAAGCGAGGCATTCACGTTCAACGGTAGAATAATTTCTCTCAGCTGTATTTAACTTTCTACTGGCAAAAGCTACTGGTAATAGCATATGTGGCGGTGTGTCTGCCCGCTGTAGTAATGTTGCTCCGATGCCTACATTGCTAGCATCCGTTCTTAGTACGAATTCTTGTGTGAGATCGGGAAGGGCAAGGATAGGTTTATTTGTCAGCTTATTTTTCAACTCTGTATAAGCCTGTTCACACTCCACAGTCCATTGTATTTTATCCGGCTGACCTTTTTTGGTTAAGTCGGTTAATGGCGCGCACAATGAGTTAAAATGGGGTATATATTTCTGATAAAACCCGCACAGTGACACAAAGGATCTTACATCCTTCTTAGTTTGTGGTCTTGGTGCTTTTCTCATTTTCTCTACATTCTTTGGGTCCGGAGACATTTGCCCTGTAGAGATAGTGTGACCTAAAAATTCCAATGTCTCACATCCAATATGACACTTAGTTGGGCGTGCTGTCAATCCCGTTTCTCTTAATCTACCTAACAACATGGAGAGTGCTACTACGTGTTCCTCGAATGTAGTGGTAGCAATCAGAATATCATCCATGAAGTTGGTGATATGAGGATTTTGTAATGGTTCCAACAATTTCCTCATCATTCTGGTGAAGATACTTGGAGCATTCTTTAAACCAAATGGGAGTACATTGAACTCGTAATGTCCATCCGGTGTACTAAAGGCTAACAGTTTCCTAACTTCTGGTTTCACTGGTATTTGGTAGTATCCCTTGCTTAGATCTACTTTTGAAAAATACCGAGCCTTACTCAATGTAGCAAACAACTGATTGGTGTCAGGTAATGGGTCTACCTGAGATTCAGTGATAGCATTTAGTTTCCTATAATCAATGCATAACCTGTGTTCACCACTAGGCTTCCTTAATAGCACCACACTTGAGCTGTAGGGAGATTCAGACTTTGAAATAATTTTCTCTTTTAAGAGATAATCAATCTCATCCTTGAGTGCCTGTCCTTTAGCATAAGGTATAGGGTATGTCCGCATACAAACTGGTGTAGGGTCAGTAATCGTCATGTCATACTCTAACAGATTAGTACACCCCGGCTTATCTGTGAGTACATCAGCATGGATTTCTAACACCTCCTGAACCTTTTTCCTCTGCTCAAGAGTTAAATGTTCACTCACATTAACCTGAGCATAGCTTTCCGTAGTTGATAGGGGGTATTCCATGGAGGAAATTGGTTCATCCTGCATTTCTGTTGCAATGGCCAGGGTCATGATATGGGCAACTTCTGATGCTTCCCTGTCATAATACTTTTTAAGAAGGTTGACATGATACACCTTCTCCTTTCCTTTCTTGTCAATCTTATAGTTGGTCCGGGAAAGTTTTTCCAATATGACGTAGGGTCCCTGCCATCCAATTTGCAATTTATTATTGCTGCTGGGCAACAGTAACAGAACCTTTTCTCCCACCTCAAGTTCCCTATCTTTTGCTGTTTTATTGTAGTAAGCAGCCTGCTTCCTCCTGGCCTGTCTCAAGTTATCATTTGCCAGTTTCCAACTTGTTTTCAATCGAGATGTCAACTCGTTGACGTATTGGTATGAAGAAGAAGTCACGGTTTCTTCTGCTTTTTTCATCAGTCCATGTCCGCAACAATGCTTCCAGTGGACCTTTGATTGGTCGTCCAAACAACAATGTAGCTGGAGCCAATCCTGTGGAGTTATGTGGGACTTCCCTATAGGCAAATAGTGCTGAGGGTAAGTATGTGTCCCAAGTTTCAGGTTTCTCACTAGCCAACTTTCTAAGGATTGAAATGAGCGTGCCATTGAACCGCTCTACTTGACCATTCCCTTGGGCGTGGTACGGGCTACAGTGATAATGTCTAGCTTGAAATAACCTGAATACTTCTTGTGTTAGCTTTCCCCTAAACTGAGAACCATTGTCAGTCAATATTTGATGTGGGAAACCTAATCGGGTGAATATTGTTAACAGTGCCTCTGCCACATGTTTCGAATCTATCGATGACATTGCTACTGCCTCTCCCCACATAGAGCAAGTATCGACCAAGGTTAAGATATATGCATTTCTCTTCTTGGTCCTACTGAGGGGTCCAACAATATCCACGGCAACACGTTCGAAGGGCGTTCCCATGATGGGCATTTCTCCCAGTGTTGCTGGTGCAGTCCTATGTTTAGGAGCTACTCTTTGGCATTCTGGACAGGATCTCACATACCTCTTTATGTCCTCTGTGATCCCTGGCCAAAAGTAGTGACAGGCTATCCGTTGTCCAGTGGCCCCTATTCCCATATGTCCACTGAAGGGTATAGCATGTCCTAGCTTCATAACCTGCTCCCTGTATGATTTTGGCACTACAAGCTGTCCATGTCCTTTTGGTCCTGTTCCAGCTTTTCTATATAGTAGGCCTTTTTTCATATATAAGTCTCCTTTCTCTGGAGGGTTATGGCTTTTAGGTAATTTGCCAAAGCAAGGCTTCAATGTACTGTCAGCAGTTTGAGCCTTTCTCATCTCTTCTGGATGAGTATTGATGATAGTGTCCTCCTCTTTCTTAGAGCTTGCCCTGGTCTGGACTGTTGCCATCACTATGGGTCTTATAGGTTCTCCTAGAAAGACATATCTACATCCCAGTATTAATGGGTAGATAGGGTTGTCCATCACTGCTGCTTTGATCTCTCCTTCCACATAGCGAGATCTTATGTTGATTCGGGCTATGGGCAGTGTCATGGTTCCTGCTCCCTTGACTGGTCCTCTGATTTCCACTGTTTCTGTGGTTATCTGTTCCGGACTCACCAGAGAAGAGCACACTACTGAGTCAAAGTCCAAGCCTGTATCATATAAGCACAGTACTTGGGTGCCATTCAAGGTCACTTCCTCACAGACAGGGGGATGATGGAGGTCATTCTGACTATCTGCCAGGTCCTTCCTTCCCTTGTTCTCTGTTGTAAGGCATGCAGCGTGATGAGGAGGGTTTTTCCGTCTGCATTCCGCAGTATTGTGGTTACTCATTTGGCAAGATTTACACCACTTTCCTTCCTTTCTTGGAGGTTTCTTTTCTGATCCTAGAGGGTTTTTTGTCTTTATAATCAGTTCTGTGTTTGTTCTTGTTGGAATTGTCCCTGTGTTCATAGTTGGTAAAGTTTTGTGAAGGTTTGAAGTTCTCACCCTGCTTCTTCTTATTTCCTGATACTTCTGACTGAGCTGCTTGATATCTTTCAGCCATGGTTAAAATATCTTCCAATCTCTCAGCTCCTTGTTCCATAAGAAATTTTCTCATTTCTTGAGGCATGGATTCTCTCAGTTGCTCCATCATGACCATTTCTTTTATATCTTGACACTTTCCTAAGCTAATCCATTTTGTCAGATAAGTTTCCAATCTGGCAGAAAACTGGTGATAGTTTTCTCCTGGAAGTAGCTTAGCAGTTCGGAATCTCTTTCTATAAGATTCAGAATTCTTTTCGTACCTGACCAGTAAAGCTTGTTTTAAGATTTCATAATCTTCCTGGTCTTCTTTTGAGAGTTTTAAATAAACATCGTATGAAACTCCCCCTCAACCCCTGAGATAGCTTAAGGCTCCATTTTTCCTTTTCCAATCCATAGGTAGAGGCCAGTCTCTCATATCTATCCAGGTACGACTCAATGGCGTCCTCTTTTTCAATAAATGGATCCAGGTGGAAACTCATGGCTCCATTTGCCGCGCTATGGTTGGAGCTACTCTCAGAGTGAGGTGAGCTAGCACCATGATTGCTAGCTGCTCCCTGGAGTTCAAGTTCCTTTAAACTTAACTCATGCGCTCTTTGTAACCTTCTTTCTTCAGCTTCCAAAATTAGTCTCTTTTCTTCTCTTTCCAGTCTTTTGGCTTCTCTCTCTGCTTCTAATTTCTTAGCTTCAGTCTCAACTTCCATTCTTTTAGTCTCTCTTTCTGCCTCTAATTTCTTAGCTTCAGCCTCAACTTCCATTCTTTTGGTCTCTCTTTCTGCCTCTAATTTCTTAGCTTCAGCCTCAACTTCCATTCTTTTGGTCTCTCTATCTAAATATTTATCCACTTCAGTTGTGATATATCGAATTAGAGCATCTCCTGTCATACCCAAGTCTTTTCCTTCCTGCATAATCGCAGCTCTAAACTTCACCAATTCAGCCATGATGCTTACTTACCAGAGGGTATATAATTTTATCTTCACTAACAAACTAACTTAATTAAAATCAATTAATTACTTTGAACAAGACAAATCCTTAAAACCTTGTGAGCGTTTCCTATTTACTTCGTACTCAATGGTACTACTATTACAAACAAATTTCTAAGTTTTTAGAATTTTTTCCAAAAAAAAAATTTATTTTTACAAACTATTTGTGGCTCAAGATAGAAGAATACATAGATAGTGGCCCAGGATACAAAATAATATCCCGCGAAAGAGCCCCCAATGTAGCGAAAGGTTTTCCTAGTATGATAGTAGTGGTAGAGCAGAAGTAGAATCTCTCTCCAGAAAGTATGAAGTTCCAGTGCCCGAGAAGTACACTGGTATCACAAGTGAGTTACAGCTGTGAATACTCTGAGCTGGGACAATAGATTTAGGCTTCAGAAGTATAAGATGCTACTTCGCTATCGTAACCCTATGTGATATTATAATTAAATTAGAAAAAGTAACTCAAAATTTAACAGTTAAAAATTTAACAAGTCAAATGAGTACAATTATCCAATTTATTATGTACATCTATATATTCTTGTAATGATAAATGGGTGTTGGAAGATGGTAAAATGTATGATTATTTACAGTTACAAATTAAAATAACTAATAGAAAAAGTCTTGGATTTATCTTCCACTGAATTTATAAAACAAGTTTGTCACATTATCTCTTGCCATCTAGTTTTCATCATTAGAAAGTCGTTTTAGAACTGCTCACAGGATTTGTTGGATGGAAATATATAAACTCAACTTTATCCACGTCTGCTCGAGGTTCCTCCGACACACTGGAGTACGGAAGACTTTCCTTCAGCCCGCCCTATAACTACGGGGGACTAAGGTGTTGAAGTTTGGTTGACCTCTAGGCTTCAGTGAGCTGGATCAACTTCTTCAAGTCTTTAGTTTCTCGATCAGGAATGATCATAAACATTGATCATAAAAACCTGGAACAAGAAGTAATAGGTGGCCATTGTTCTAACAATCTCACCACCCTCTGCTGTTCATGATGCGACCATGTCTTCAGTGTTTGTATGTAAATGAATGAATCATGGTAGTATATTACAGAGATAGCATGATAAGATAATGTATAAGGTGCAGAATTAACAATATACATGAATAAATCACATGTTATGATACATGGGTACGATATAACCTTTGCCTTCCACTTATGGATGTCAAGTCACTTATGTACTTGCTGGTATGTCGTAAGCTTCCAGGCAAGAATTAGCCATAATATATTTGGCTAACCAATTAATGGTTATGCTTCCTGACAATGCCGGTGAAGGTTATCTCTGGTTAGCGTCATTCCCTTTTTTATTATATCTGCTACAATCAATCAGAAATAAAATCTGAAATAAAATGATATTAGTAATACATATATTTTTAATAAACTTACATACCCTCTTAGGATTAATAAGCTCACGGTGAGACTGTATTGGCTTAACTTAATCTGCCCTGCATGCAGCGTGAAAATAGAACTTTTCTTGCAGAGGCTGTCCTCCAGTTTCTCACTCTGGCTTCTGGATTTGGTGTGTGATTTACAATGCGCCGCTCTGTCCTTATATTTCAGTCTCTCGCGCGTACGAGAAAGCAGCTCCCAAATTCCCCAAAAGATTTTAGTTTCATCTCCTGTTTTGAAGCTATTTGAAACAATCTGTGCTTTTCCTGTACTCGTTTTTCTCTTCTGTCACTCACACACTTATCTCCTTCCTTCCTTCCTATATATCATTTCCTTTTCCCCATATGGGGCTTTCATTACATATAAGTTTTATACAATTCCGTTGAGGCTTGTTAGTGTAATAAATTTTTAAAGATTATTAGCTAACTTTTAGCCGATGTGATGAAGGTGAAAAATATTAATTATCTTTAAAACTATTTATATTTGAATAATATCCTTTTGGATATAATTCCTAGCCTATCTCCTTTGTTGAGTTATATTTATTTAATATTATTCCAACCATGCGTTCTCCTGTAGTGAATAATTTAATGTCCAGTAAATGCAAACTTTTAAAGTCGGCCATACATTCCTATATAGCTATTTCCTCATTCTTCAGTAATACTGTATGGCTTTTAACCGTAAGTCACATTTCCGCTGTCTACCAACTTCAAAGAAAGACCGCAGCGCTGACCTTGCGCTGGTGTGTGTGGGTGTCGCGTGGGCGTGTCGCGCTACAACCAAGCAAGTGTTTACCAAATCTCGCTACAGTGACAAGAACTGGACAAGTGCCAGTGGAACAAGAGATGAGAAGAAGACGATGGCGATGGATAGGACACACACTGAGGAAACCTGTTGATAGCATTACAAGGCAGTCCTTGTTCTGGAACCCCCAGGGCAAGAGAGGCAGAGGAAGACCAAGAAGTACATGGAGAAGAGAGTGGAAACAGAGGTGAAAATGATGAGGAGAACATGGAAAGAACTTGAGATGATGGCACGTGACAGGAGGACTTGGCATGTGTTTGTTGAAGGCCTATGCTCCTTTGGGAGTGGAGGGTTATGAATGAATGAAATGTAATACTCCCATAACTGTAGAACATGTGTGGACCCAAGGAACGGCTCAGTTTAGTCAAATGGCATTTCACAAGAGGAACAAAACACACACACACACATGTACACACACACACATGTACACACACACACACACACACACACACACACACACACACACACACACACACACATATACATACATACATGTCGTGTGAAATTCTAATCCACATATATAAATTAAAAAGTAAATGTAAAGCCTAACAAATAACTTCAATAAAAGGAAAGAAGAATGGTAAAGAACAGTGCTGTCTCAATGACTGTACTCGAAATCCCCCTTGTTTTCTAATTCGTCTGCAAATTATAACGTTCCACGTTGATAGTAAAAGCCTACTGCAGCATACACGCGTTTCCACAACTCAATAAAACGTGTACTGCCTTTCTAAGAAAAACCTTGAGATATGCAAGCTGACCTATATTTAATATTCCATTCATGTCATTTTATACACTAAGTTACCATAAACGAAAGACAGATGGAATTAGGATAGAGAGAAGGGAGGGCTGAAAGCCGAAACGAATGCCACACTAACACGCGTCTCGCTACACAATTACTACCATCACGCGTGTAAGGCCACAAGCACTAGCTTTTTTCAAATCGACAGTGATAAAACACACTACCCATACGAGAGTTAGGTTTAAAAAACTTACAAAACGCTTATTAGGAAACATGACATTCTACTGTTTTATGTCTGAAATCCTGACATTAGTATGACAGTACAGCAGACACCATAAAGTTTGGAAGTGAGGAGGTGGCAACAGCACGATTTTCCTAGAAGAAAATGCATATTTTGAACGCAGCCCCTTAGCCCCATTAAATTTATATATTTGGGTTCCTTAGGACTTGCTGACAAAGAATATGTTAAACGTTACGCAAACAGTCTAGGAATTAACAAATTATAGCCAAAAGAAATAGTGAGGGTGTCAGACAACACCAAAATTCAGAATCGCTCAGTGGCAGATTTTGACACCACCATTGTACGGGAAATAGGCCAACATGTTACCTCCTATTTGATTGGCGGAAAGTAAATGTAAGGCTAAACACGATTAGTCGGACTATAAATACTACTTCTTTGTTGTTAGGGGAAACAGTAGTAGAGGTACTTTTTTGAAAAGCTGTGTAAACATGGCTCGATTGGTTAGACCCGCCAATATAGGCAATTAGAAGCGTCAGTTAAGCACCACATTTTCAAATAAACTTACAAAAGAACCAGTGCGTTGAGCGCCAGTGCATATTTTTCTAAATAAAAGCCTGGGACATCGGCAGATCGAAATTGTGCTATATTCATTGCCAGTCAACGTAACTGTGTATTATTCCATGAATTGTGGTAAGCTTGATATATTCAATATCTTTTTAATGAAAATTGAATGTAAATTGATAATTTATGTCTGTATATGTGTGTGGTTCAGTAGCGAACATGAGGCAAGGCCTATATAGTGCTCCAACCTGAACAGAAGGTGTCGGAGAAAAGTAAAACTGCATGGAATTGCCAAACAGTACACTGACACCTATCTTATTGACTAGAAAGAAATAATGCTGGAATTGCAGAGGCGTAGAAACCATTAGGGAGGAGTATACTGGTGTAAATTATTTCAGATGAAGCTGACAGTTGGCCTACCGCTCTGAACTCAGTGTTTGTCATGTATTGTGTTCAGTCTGGAAATAGATTATAAATTAGTTATGAAGTAGGAGGTACAACCTTCTTGTTTCAGGGAATGTGGTCCTAAAGTTATTGAGCAGCACCTGGTCTGAGCTTTGCTGAATCTGGAGGCTGACAGCATACTCCTGGGTCCAGATAGCGACTAGTGAGGTGTCTCCAGAACACAGGGGAGCAATCGAGCAGAGGAGTCTTTTCCTGCCGCCATCACGAAAGTTAAGCCTCTGTGGCCAGTGGAGCTCAACATTATGTGTCCCCTCAAAAATTGACATTTTAGTAAAAAAGAGGGACAATACCTTGTTTAAATTGACAGGAACTGTGAACTTTTCCCCCATACTATTTCCCAGATAAACAAACACTTGAAGTCATGATGACAAATAACAACATAGCTTGAAAAACAAAACCAGTATTACCTCATAGTACTACTACACAACTGACACACATAGGATAATATTTAAAAAATATGTCACTACTAGGTTCATATTTATAAATTATGTATATATAAATTGTGATTACAATTGATTGTGATTCCTGGTTCACTTTGTAGTTGAATCAGGACATATATAATAGTGAAAGTAATTAATACATAAATATTTGAAACTTTACCAGTGACTCATTTAAGATAGTCTTATAGAATGTTAAATGTGTGTGAGTGTCACAGTGTTGTCAAGTGTGGTGGAATAAATTAAATTGTTTATCTGTCTGTTGTTGTTGTGACTTACACTTCATCATTTACATAACCCTAGACATTCAACGTAGTCATCACAATATTCCAGAATAATTCTGACTGAGGTATAAATGTGGTAGCAAGTAAGGTTATCTGTAACACACTACACCTATTAGATACAGATACCTTCACAGCTGATCTCAGTCAGTACACTAAGTCCCCTATAAATATTTATATCATCCCTCTTTACCACATATATATATATAGTTTCGTTAGTTATTGTGATCCACATTTTTTTTTTTTTTTGGTTTGTTTTGCAGTTAAGTTTAATAGAAAATATTGATATTGTTGAAAAGGCTAGTTCCTATAGCATCACTTTTTCAAAGGTCTTGACTACAGTCTTTCCATTGTGTTTAGTTTTGTTGCTTTGTTTTGAAAGGGAAATGGAAGGAGAGCGATCTAGCATCAGATGACCTTTTGCCTCCGCTGATCCTCTATGTTTAACCTGTTCAACCTAAATCGTCAGTTATAATTAGGGTATTTAGTGTCATTTTATTTTCAGTTTTGTGTTATATTCAAATATTTTTTGTCATTTGCAATTGATTGCTGTTGGTGATGATAATTGATATAAGATTTTGTTGTTTTCTTACTTTTGCCACAGGCGGTTTTCACATGCTGTGTTTAGTAGAGACTGCATGAAATGCTGGAAGAGAATTAACCTGTGATCTTATAAAGACGGTTTATTCATTTCAGTTCACATTACTAATGTCCCTCTGTTTGTATACTCATGTTAAACTCTGGTAGCTTACACTAATGCAGAATTTTATAAAAATATTAATGAACTTTGTAAATATATAAGGCAGCGAGAACGGGAAGATATGTTCCTTGAAGAATGTTGGTAGCTGGAGAGGCAGACGCTAAACCTGTGTTCACAAATAACTATATAACCAAATATCTCCACTTCCTCTCTGAATAAGCTAAATCTAAGCCTCTAGTGAGAACAGAGGCTGAGATGGTTGGGACACAAGAGTAAGGATAGGCTCAACAAGCAACAGGACAGGCACAGAACGTTATAATGGTAGGAATTTTTAAAAATATAGAATGGAAGAACACCAAAGGCAACAGGAATTCATGGCATTGTAGGTGCAGTAAAGAAATGCAGCATGCTAAATCTCCACTTATGTTGGAATAAAAAAATGAAATTAACTCTTCCTACAAAACTTAATAAAAGCTTTTCTGGTAAGGGGGTCCTTCAATTTGCTGATGCGCCAGACAACAGAAGGCAGTCCAAGAGGAATAAGATGGACTACATTTTCTACATTAGAAGATCTGGAATATGCAGATGACATTGCACTACTAGCACATTCACATCAACACATCCAGGAAAAAATGGATAGACTTAATAAGTATAGCCAGCAGGTGGGCTTGAAAATTAATCTAAAGAAGTCAGAGGTCATGACGCTCAATGTGAGCAACCCTGAGCCCATATCAGTAAGGAATCAGCAACTGGAACAGACAGACACCTTCACATACCTAGGATGCATAGTAACACCAGATGGCAGAGCAAGCAAAGACATCAACAACAGAATGAACAAAGCAAGAACAGCCTTTTTTAGTCTAAACAACATCTTGAAGTCCTCTCAATACAGCACAAGCACAAAACTAAGATTATATCAGAGCTGTGTGCTTTCTGTGCTTCTCTATGGTGCGGAATGCTGGAGAGTTACAGAGAAGGAAATGTCGAAATTGTCCTCTTTTCACACAACATGCCTAAGAAAAATTCACCGAATCTTTTGGCCAAATACCATCACCAACCAAGATCTGCTTACTCGGAGCAAGCAAGAGGACATGCACACCATCATAGCTGGCAGACACTGGAGCTGGGTTGGCCATGTCCTCAGAAGAGACCCCGATGCCATCACAAGAACAGCTATGCTATGGACCCCTGAAGGAAAACGAAAGAGAGGCCGACCAAAAACACAACTTGGCGGAGGACTGTGGAGGCTGAGATGCAAAGAATGAACCAGAGTTGGGGCACTGTACGAAGGATGGCCACCGACTGAGCAAAGTGGAATCAATTTGTTGTTGCCCTACAAGACACCACCAGGCGTGATGGCCATTGACTGCTTTGACGGTCAGCGGCTAAGGATAAAAAAAGAAGACAAAACTTAACGGCACAGGCAGAAGAAAGGTTTAATAAAGAAGAAAAGAACCTCAGAAGCTTTTGAAAACTGGAAAAGAAATTTTATGTAATTATATTTTCAGTATGTCATTTTATTATTTTTTTGTTTAGTCTGTAGGCTGTAGTGAGATCTCATTTAGATGTTTTTTCATTGTTCTTTTTGAAATACAGATATAATAACTCAAAATGTCGATCGCCATTGTTCAAGCTCGACACATTTTTGGCCTAAAGCCTAGGGTGTCTGGGAATATCTGCTTCCATGATGAGCAGACGATTGTATACCCAGCTGGCTCCAACTGCATCGTCTATAATATTGACCAAAAGTTACAAAGATTCATTCCAGGTAAGAAACTAAGTGTTAACAAAGATTCATTCCAGGTAAGAAACTAAGTGTTATCATCATCATCATTATAAGCCTTCAGCTCCCTATGGAGTATAGACCTTCAGTTATTTCATGCCAAGCCCTTCTGTCTTGTGCCTTCCTTTCAAGTTCTTTTCTTTTCTTCCTTGTCCTTTTTTATGTCTGTGTCCTATTGCCTTCTCCAAGTGGTTAATGGTCTCCATCTATTTCTTTCAACTTTGAGGATTGCATAACAAGAAATGCCTTGTAATGCCATCAACAGTTTTACTTAATTTTAGTCCTGTTCATCTCCGGCTTCTTCTCATCTCTTGTTCCAAAGGCACTTGTCGAGTTCCTGTCCACAGTTCCACACAGGCTATTCCATCAAACAACCTCTATCCCTGTTCTGCGCAAACACCCATGCTTAAAAGTTTGCAACTTGGCTGTTGTTTTTGTTGTTCTTCATGTTTCAAGGCCATAAAATAGGGCTGACTTGACATTTGAATTGAAGATACTGGTTTTTGTGTTGGACTAGATTTCTTTTGGTCTATATATTTCTCAGTGCAATGAAAGCTCATCTAGTCTTTTCAGATCTACTTGCTGTGACCTTGTATCAAGTATTTTCATTTTGTCCTGAATCTGGATATTATAATGGGACAGATGAGCCCAAGTCTTAGGCAGAATCTAGATCATCAAGCTGTTTAGTCAGATTCCACTTAATTCCATTTCTGTTGGCTAATGTTGATGATTTCATAACCCAGTCTATAGTCAGCAAGAAGAGAAATGGCGACAAAGGATATTCCTGCAGCACTCCAGTTCTTATCTCAAACAGTTGTGTAAGTTGTCCTTCACAAAGAATTCTGCATGTCATGTCTTCATATATATATATATATACTCCTTACTCATCACTCCATAATGCTTCATTAATTCCCAATGTGATTTCTCTATATATTCTGTCAATTCATTTTTGTAGTCCAGAAATCCAATGTTAAGACTTGAATTCAGTTCCAAACTTTGTTCAGCTATTGCTCACAATGTGGATATCTGATTTGTACTGGACCAGTTTTGTCAAAAACCTGCTTGTTCATCTCTCAACAGTCTATTTATACTCGTAGATTCTTGTAATCTTTTAAAGATGTTGGGCTGTTTAATATTGTCCCTGGCACTGATGGTAATATTATGCATATGTAACTTGCACGCTTCTACACTGCAGCAACTTGACAAAATATCCTTCCCTGCAGTCTGTTAGTAGTTCTTGTCTTTCATACTTTACCAAGTAGTAGTAGCCTCTTCAGTCTTAACTGACTGTGGGAATGCGCCCCTGAGGTAATACTAATAGCCCTCAGCTGCTTTTTTCCTTAGTGTTCCTTTCAGTGTATTCTTTCTGCTTGTTGTGAGACCTTCTTTTCACCCAATTTGAGGTGGCACCATAATGAGCATTGCCACTTGGTGCAGTCAGCTTCATCCACCCAGGTAAGGAGATTACCAAGTAATCTGTGTAATACTGCTGTAGAGGTGTTCTAGGTTAGCTTTGGTGGTCTCTGCTGGAAGGCAAACTGAGCTCCTGCCTTTCTATTTCTTAGAACTCTGCAATTCATGCTTTCATTTGCTTCCCTGTTAAATTTATTGCATTTACTTGGGACTCCATAGTGTCGGTTCAGTTTCCAGAATTAATCTGTCTAAACTTTTGAAGGTTTTTTTCATAGTCCACACATTCAGTGTAAAGTGATGAATTCACTTTCAGGCTCTATTCTACTATCATTTGCAGTGAGGCAATCTGGCCTATACAGCATCTGTTTTGTCAAAAACCTTTCTGTTCCTCCAAAATGGTTCTGTCTATGATCTGTTGCTGTTTAATATTTCCCTGGCACTGAAAATAACATTATTCCTCTGTAATTTATGCACTCTTGCAAATCTGCTTCTTTGGCAACTTGGCTAGTTATCCTTCCTTTCCAGTTTGCTGGTGTTTCTTCTCTCTCCCAGACTTAATTAAGGAATTTGTAAAATATCTCTGCAGAGGTTTGCGTATCTGCTTTTGATGGCCTCTGCTGGAATACCATCCAGACTCACTGCTTTCCCATCTCTTAGAAGTTTTATGGCTTTCATTATTTCTTCCTTATCTGTTATTTCATAGTTAACTTATAGCTCCTTTTCTTATGGCCGGATGTCTGGGAGATCTCCTGGAGCTGGTCTACTTAGAAATTACTCAAAATGTCCCATCAATCTCTTTACCTGCCCTTTTATGTTTCTATGCCATTTTCCATTCTTGCCTTTTGTAAGTTCATTTGCTTGCTTACATTTCTTTGTTAGCTTCATTAATCTGTTGCAGAAATCCCTCAGATTTCCTTACGTTACATCTTGCTAACTCATCAGTATATTTCCCTTTGTCTCTTCTGATGTTTCATCTTACCTCTTTGTTGACTTCTATGTATATTTAATGAGGCTTGGCTCTGGAACTTCTGGTTATGCTTCAGTTTAAATCTATTTTCTTATTTATTCTTTCCTTTATCTTACTAATGGTTTCTGCTGTTAACTGTGCTTTGTGGTGGCCTTCTCTTTTTTTCCAAAATCACTTTCACATGCCTTATCAATGGATAGTTTCTTAGTGTGGCTGAAATGCATGTGACGCAATGCTGACTGCAGGAGGCAATCATAAAGATATCCTAATCCAAGCAAGGGCAAACAATTACTTCACTTGACAACTGGAACTCAGTATAAATATTCTTCTTTAACAACTAAAACAGGCTCAAACATTAACTTGCATGTGTTTGAAAGAAGCAATGATCAGACAAATTATATATTGATCGATGTGTTGTGATATTTTCTTAAAACAAATATTTTGATTACCACAACATTGTAACTCTAAGAATACTTTTCATCTTACTCACTTCTACTAGGCAAAGGTGTCCACCAAAATGCATTAACATGCTTAAGATGGTCTCTGAGGAGATAAAGAATAGGACTACTGCCTCCTCAGGCGTTTCATGAGAGGCAACTAATATGTTGTCTTGCTTGAGACGGACAACCTTTTCATATAAAATAAAGTGCTACAAAAACCACCACTGAAAGAGCACAGCAGGTCAGGTGTGGCGAGTCTACAATTTAAATGCTCATGTTGACCATCTTTACAGCAGAAAGTAATTGACATTTTCTGGCGGAATTGTCTGAAGATTCTAACATAAGGTGTTTAATTGCTGGCGATTTCAATGTTAGATCCAAGGAGTGGGGGAACATCACGGAAAATAAACAGGGTATAGATTTGAGCCAGGCATTACTTGATGGACGCCCAACTAGACTGGCAAATAAACCTGGGGATACAAATGGTGTCATAGATCTGGCATTCATCTCTAGTGCTGCCACCACCATGGCACATTGGGATGTATTACGTGCACAGGAAAGTGATCACCTACCTTGCGTCATACTCATTGCAATAGATAGGACCACGAGACACAGGAAACCTAAACAGACCTTCAAGTATTCTACAGGCCCACTTGACTGTAACAACCCTTTACATACACTGCGTCAAAATGCCAAACAAAAGACAGCGAGAACACCTTTCACCCAACCTCCCTGGTAGAATAAGACAGTGGAGGAAACATGGATAGAAAAGGAACAAAGGAATGGCATAAAGCACGAAACAGAAGAATGATGAATGAGGGAGAGGTTGAAGAGATAAGGACAAAAAAGCAAAGAGCCGTTAATAGATTCAAGAGCTTGGCAAGGGGAGGCCAAGGATAAAGTGTAGGAGGACTTTGTGACACAGGTGGGGATGGAAAAAAACCTTACAGAAATTCTGGTCCTTACATCGAAGAATGAATAGGAAAAGTGCAAGCCAACCCATCCTTAATATCAAAACCTCTACAGGATTAAGCCTGAAGATGGATGAAGAGAAGGGAAGAGCATTATTCAATCGATATGTTGAGCAAATGGATAAAGGTGACAAAAGTGCCCACCTGAAAATAAAAGACAGTGTTCTGGAAAATGCCCTAAGGGGCCAAATATACTTCGATCTCATTTCTAAAGAGGATGTGGTGTACACATCGAAAACCAGCAGAAACACTGCTCCGGGTCCTGATAGTGTACAATACCATCACATTAAACAGCTCGATGACACAGCCATTATAAATATGGTGAGCGATTTCAGTACCAGCAAACAGAATGTTGAGATGCCGGAAGACTGGCTACACAGTTACCTTTGGCCACTTCCTAAACCTGGCAAAGACTCCACACTGCTCAGCAGCTATCGAATTATCACACTACAGAATGTCTATGGTAAATTACTTGAAAAGATAGTGCAAGACAAGTAATGAGCCAATTCGAAAATGCACACATCCTTCCTGATACCCTGGGTAGCTATAGACCTAAGAAAACAACATGGGGTAATACTGGAATGTTTGAGTATGATGTGTATGAGGGATTTCAGGGTAAAAGAGAAATGGTGGCTGTCGCAATTGACCTAGAGGATGCTTATAACAGTGTGGACTTTGCAACCCTATTAGACTGTATAATGGCATCTGGAGTAAACCCTTGGATAACAAGGTGGAAAGCAGCTGCCTTAATGGAGAGAATAGTTCCATTTTGCTTGGGAACTTGGACATCAGAACCAATCCGCATTTGTCCAGGATTACCCCAGGGTTCTCCACTATCACCAGTGCTGTTTAACATCTACACAGCAAAAGTAGCAGTCTTTCAACCAACAGGACTGGGACGAATATTAACTTTTGCAGATGACATACTCATGTACAGAACTGGCTCAGACAGACAGGAAATTGTGCAAGGCATACAAGAGACACTACAGGCGGTTTCTAAATGGTGTGAGGAAAGCAGATCAAAGGTCAATCCCAACAAGGCCTGTGTGATGTGGAGCTCTTTGAACAACCCCATAGTGAAAGCAGATCTTCCAGACATCACTTTCAATGGACAGAACATTGAAAGGCAAGACAGGCTGAAGTATATCTGGGAGTAATGTTTGATCGTGGGCTATTGTTCAAGTATCATGTTGAACTGATCATACAGAAGTGCAAGGGAGGACTGGCAGCCTTAAAAACAATGGCAGCTGTGCACTTGGAACAGAGACTATTGTTTCTCCTGTATCATCAGCTCATGATTTCAGTAATCGAGTATGGTTTAGGAATACTCACGCTGTCAGTGTCACAATGTGAACGACTGGAACGCATTCAAAATGAAGGGATGTGACTAGTTTTGGGCTGTACGCGTGATACTCCCATTGTGACAATGAGATACATGCTCGATTTACTGTTGGTTAGATCCAGATATGCGATGGCCCAGGCAAAAGCTTATATGCAGGTAACCACAGACAAAAGACACTCCCTACATGAGAACGTAGCTGACATCAAAGGAGCAAGAATCAAGAGGGGGATGTCATGGATGGCACAGACAGAGGCTACAATTGGTCAGGTGACCAGGGTTGAAAATGTATCCAAAGGGGAAGAGTGGAGTAAGTCAGGGGAGAATTTGTTAAACTACCAGCAGGTCATCATTAGCCTTGGCAGAGAGTGCAGATCTTGGGGCAGTGGAAAAGCAGAGCTGGAGATTAATTAGCTGATAAGTGATCATGCTGGGCATGTGTACACTGATAGGTCTGTAGTGTGTGGTGAGAAATCAGGATGGGGCTTCTGTGTGAGAATAAAGGGCAGGGTCATTGCTGAACACAGTGGAGCCTACATGACAACAACCTCCAGCATGAGAATGGAGGTAGAGGCAGTTACTGAGCACTGACGTGGCTGTCTGAAATTCCATCAACCAGGGCAGTTATATTGTCCGACTCTCAAGCCATGCTTTGAAAAGTTCAGAACAGAGGGCTGTGGCAGGAATGGAAAACATCAATAGAATCCTCGAGTCTTCAGGAACTGGTGCGGATCTACTGTCCTGGTCATGCAATGAGAGAGCTGACAGACTGTCCTCGAGAGCACCTATAGTTGGGACACTGGACATGGATAAGGGAAAGATACTAAGGGCAATTAATGATCGCCTGCTGGATAATGACACTGCAATGGATGATCAACAAGGCTGAGACTGTTGGAGTTTGGCATCAAACGTGGGACTAGCAGAAATGGACGTGAGAGAGGATGCATCCCTCATATGTACAACCAGCGTGCTACAGGTGCAATTAGCATTCATACTCTTTGACATATGCTGAGGGTGACTGAGCACATATGGGTTTGCCTGGAGTGCAGTGAGGTCGATTCTGATTAACAATAACAATAACAACAATAGGGATACTTTGATGCAATTAAAGCCCAGTTCATAAAAATACATTTTTTTTAAATTTAAGAACATTTTTGCCAATAATTATTAGTAATAACAAGTGGGTGCTGTTGTTTAACAATTAATAATTATTACTGTAATACAATGATTCTCCTCTTTTCACACAACATGCCTAAGAAAAATTCATCGCATCTTTTGGCCGAATACCATCACCAACCAAGATCTGCCTACTCGTAGCAAGCAAGAGGACATGCAAACCATCATAGCTAATAAAATACAAAAGAAGAGGGCACATGTCAAAAAGATATTAAACAGTAATTGACTAAGATAATAACTAATAAGCTCCTTCAATCATAACTGACTATGGGAATGAAGCGCCCTTGAGATGATAGCCCTTGGCTGCTTTTTTTTGGGTGGTGTTCGTTTCATCGTGTTCTTTCTCTTAGGCTTGTTGTAAGAGATTCTTTTTGCCCAATCTGAGGTGGCACCATAGGAATCATTCCCACTTGGTGCAATTAACAACTTCATCCTCCTAGGCTGCTAGTTTTATGTCCAATACCTTCATGTCTCTTGTGCTCACATCATTGAACAACAAGCTGCAGTCACCAGGCTGTTCTTTTTCCATCTGCCAGTTGTCCATAGAAAATATATTTGTAGATGTGACCATCTTACATGCAGTGGACATGGCCACGCCAGTGTAGTCTGCACTGTTTAAGCAGTGTATACATGCTTAGAAGGCCAGCATGTGACAGCACCTCAACATTTGTAACGTTGTCCTTCCATGAAATACCAAGGATGTGGCGTAGATACTGCAGATGGAAGGTATTGAGCCTTTTATCTTGCTTAGCATAGGTTTAATTTGTCTGTAGATCTGCAATGTGGACTTCTGGCACAATAAATCACAGCACAAGTGTGGTATACACTCAAAGTGAATGCAATCATTACAACATATGTTTTTATAAACAGTGGATTTTATTTTTGTATGGTCAGAATTTATTGACCAATTCCAGTCAGTTCTGTCATTTGACTTAGATTTGAATTTCTATAATCTTCACCAAATGTGATTGGTGCAATAGCTAAATTACACTACCAATGAGTTTGTTACACACAACCAAGAAAGGATGCACACTATGGATGAGCAGCCATCACCACATACTGATTATAATTATCTCCTGTCTTCAGTTTCTCTTTCCTTTTCCTTTCCATCTTGTTTTGCACATTCCTAAGATGTCAGTTTTATAGTTTATCCTTTCTACTGCTATATCTGCAGTTCTTCTTTGTTTATTGCTAGAAAATTGTGGGTGCTAACTTTGCAGGTTCTTCTTGGTGTGCCAGCAGTCCAGTATGCCTTTGGCTTTCTCAGCACCACATAATATCCTTCCTGATGGAGGATCTTCTTCCATCCCAAATGACCGAGTTAACGTATTTATTATTTGGTGACTTGCTCATGCTATCAAAAATTTTATGGCTTTAAACTTCTACAGGATGTGGCACCAGGTTTCATTTTCAACTCTTGTTTGTAGCCTCTTACAGCATACCTAGTAAAACATGAGCAAAGAAACTATGTATATCATAACAGTTTAAATTAACCTTTAAAATAATGTAGATTTTTGTGTATGAAAAGTGGGAGGACTTCCATTGATATTATGATGATATCGACAGTTATTAAGGTAAAAGCAATTTTTTGAAATTTATAACGTGTTTATGAATAAAACCAGTTTAATATGTTGTAACTAATATTTAAATGATTGGTGAATCAATCATCTAATTTTCCAGAATTATTTCTTGAATTAAAAATTATGTATTCACACCTGTTTTATCCCAGAATACAAACCAGCACAAATTATTCCTAATTTCAGGCACAGACAAAAGTGAAGGAATGACAGCTCTAGCAGTCAGTCCAAATCGGAGGTATGTGGCTATTGCTGAAAAGGGTGAAAAACCAATAGTCACAATATATGATCTACATTCACTGCGCAAGAAGAAGGTTCTTAGCACTAGTGAAGTGCCTTCAGGAGAATACGTTAGTCTGGCATTCTCTCCTGATTCCAAGTACTTGGTGACTCAGGGAGGGAGGCCTGATTGGATGCTGCTATACTGGACATGGGAGAAAGCCAAGGTCATGGCTGCAGTCAAATCATCCAATCCTCAAAATCCCAATTCTGAGGTTTATCAGGTACAAATAAATTAGATTCTTGTTAGAATAAGACTGAACTTGCAAGCCTTTTTTTTTGTTTTAAAGTAAACTGTTGAGCTTTCATCTAATTCCTGACTAAACAAAATCAATATTGAACTTCAATCTAGTTTAGATCTTAAGTATAGAGAGTCTTAACAAAGTGCACCATACACATGTTATTTGTAATGGTTCTCTAAAACTATGTGATTTTCTTAAGTCAAATGAATGCAAATGCAAAAAAATGCATGTTTGTTGCAGTGATTTTCTTAAATCAAGGAAAGGCAGTAGCTGCAAAATGTGTCTTAGTTGTAATGATTCTCTGATGTCATATGTCTGCCCAAAAAAATGCTGCCAGAAAGAAAGAAAAAAAATCAGTTTAGCAGACTTAAAGTTACACAACTAATTTGTCATTTTGAAGTGGAATCAAACCAGCTATAACACTAGAACTTGAAGGTGAAACCAGACATTGTCAGTATTGTTGCTGATTCATTATCACATAAGACTTTCTTAATTTTAAGTCAAATGAATGCAAATGCAAAAAAATGCATGTTTGTTGCAGTGATTTTCTTAAATCAAGGAAAGGCAGTAGCTGCAAAATGTGTCTTAGTTGTAATGATTCTCTGATGTCATATGTCTGCCCAAAAAAATGCTGCCAGAAAGAAAGAAAAAAAATCAGTTTAGCAGACTTAAAGTTACACAACTAATTTGTCATTTTGAAGTGGAATCAAACCAGCTATAACCAGAACTTGAAGGTGAAACCAGACATTGTCAGTATTGTTGCTGATTCATTATCACATAAGACTTTCTTAATTTTACCCAATAAAATCAGAATATTTATGTTTACCCTTGATACTGGCTGTGTTAGTATTTTATACAAAGTCATTATCATTTAACTTTGAGCTCCTTGTGGAGCATGTAGCCACCACAGCAGTTGGTTCCCTTGCAGTAGGGCAGCACCAAGCATTCACATGCTGTTGCAGAGTAGTTATGTGTAGCACTTTGTTTTACATGATGAGGTTGCTAGCCCCGCCCCCCCCCGCCCCCCCCCCCTCATGTGCCACCTCATATCAGTCACCTTGTACGACATGCATTATGATACAGTAGCCCTATTCTTTCTGTTTGGGGGATTACATGGGGCTTAAATGACATTAGTTTACCATATATAGCACAAAATGTGTGTTGCTAATCAGTTACTTCATGGGGCTTAAATGACATTAGTTTACCATATATAGCACAAAATGTGTGTTGCTAATCAGTTACTTCATGGGGCTTAAATTACATTAGTTTACCATGTATAGCACAAAATGTGTGTTGCTAATCAGTTACTTCATGGGGCTTAAATGACATTAGTTTACCATATATAGCACAAAATGTGTGTTGCTAATCAGTTACTTCATGGGGCTTAAATGACATTAGTTTACCATATATAGCACAAAATGTGTTCTGTTGTTATTTGAGGCTGGGGAGATAAAGCATGAAATTAATCTGATTTCATGGTTAGCAGAAAGAAAGTTAGTTTTTATCTATCTGTTTCTCTGTTGTGTGTGTTTAATCAGTTGTGATTACTGTATTTCTTGCCATGTATGATGCATCAGGGTATATAATGCACCCATAGTTTAATGAGATTTCTTGGTAAAAAATAAAACATCAGAGAAACTTATTTATTAAACTAGCAACAACCTGCCAAAGTTGGCAGGTTGTTAATTATAGTGTGTTGTTTCTGCTACATGTATTACAGACGGTACTATCACTGCTGTGGTCATTTCATTGCAGATGACCGTCTTTAGATATTGGTAGTGAAAATTATATAGATGTATTAAATCTGAAGACATGAGTAACCCATCCTAAATGACATGTAGAGCAGTGATAATGGTCTAATGGACCGTAAATTGACTAAATAACTAACATTTCTTTTATGATAGCATGTCTCGTAATTGTTCGTGCATCTTTTAAAATCTTGCCCTGGTTGACTTACTGCCTCTGAGAAGCCTTGGTCAACTTACTGCCTCTGAGAACAACGTTTGAAATTTGATGAAACTCCAGTTCATGTACTGTTTATCTATCGTGTTGTTGGCTTCTTTCCATAATCAAAACTGTTCATGCACACCTTCATTTGCGCACTTTTTTCTATTTTCGCGAGAGTACATATAAGGGGAAACAACACAATTATTGTCTTACTTTCAACCACAGTTGCACCCCCTTAGCTGTAGTTGAAAGTTAATGCACTCCCTCGAAAATAGAAAAAAGAGCGCAAATGACGGTGTGCAAAAATTTGACTGACCGACCGACCAAGTACTTATGGCGGCAATTATGTATTTTGATTGCACTTAGAACATTGCCGTTATCCATTTTAAATAAATGCATTTTATTGCAAATATCCCTTTGAATTCATTACGGACTCAAATCCGCATAGATTCTTTCCCCAAAGTCAAATTTACTGGTAAGTTATTGATGTTTTTATCATTTAGCACTGTTCATAAAACTACTAATCCATTGGTTAAAAAAAAATCCAAAATAATGGTCACAAAAGAATACAGCAGGTTTGTTTATAATGGCCATAATGTTTGTGAAACCCATTATCATCTTATGAGATGGAGAGTGTTTTTTTATATAATATTTTGGTGGGAAATAAATCAAGGGGGGACATGCATCAAACTTTTTGCCAAAGGGATATTGATGAATGATAATAGCTGAAAACATTTTTGTGCATTAGAGCTCTTTTTTGTCTGCAATCACAACTTGCTATGCATGGTTACAGTTACCAGGTTATACAGCGTTATCATTACCAGGTTAGCCTAGCCTAATACAGTTTTGCAAATGCAGGATCTTTTTTATCTGCAATATTTATTTTGATGTGTGTCCCTGCTTTTTATGCCTCTTCTGTTAGTTTACTTAGATTTTTCTTCTTAAAGGCAAATTAGAAAAAATTAGCAAGCAAACAGATTTCAGGCAAAGTGTAATGGTCAGAAAGCTGAGAAGTGCAAAAGCTATACCTATTTGGCCCTGCAAAGTAAAGAGGAATGACTCAGGATGCATTTTCTTCTTTCTTTTGATCCTTTGCCGTCCGGACCCGTCAAAGAAGTCTAATGGGCCATTACGCCTGGTGGCGTCTTATAGGGGCAACAACAAATTGATTCCACTATGGAACTCGGTGCGGATCACTATCGTCTGGAAAAATAAACCTTAGGATCTCATAAAAAAAGTATCGGCCAGGTTGTTTTTGGTCGGCTGTTCTCCTGTTTCCTGGGTCCAAGCAATCGCTGTTCTTGTGATGGCATGGGGTCTGTTATGAGAATGATGTCTAGCCAGCTTATGATAGTTGTGGCATGAACCTTTGCTTGCAACCGACAGATGCTTGGTTTGTGTGCTGGTATGTCCTCCACAAGATGCGAAATTATTCTTAGATGTAGTTGTGAAAAAGGCAATTTCGCATTACCTTCTTTGAAAAAAGTCTCCATAAACACAGAACCACTCACCACATATAATCCTAATTTTGTATGCTTACTAGAATGTTCCAGATTTGTATATAGACAAATTAGGATTCTTGCTTTGTGCTCACTGTTGTTCATGTAACTGTGTGCTGAGATCCGCCGTTGGTGTATACTAAGGGAGAGAGACTCCTAGAGTACTGGTGAAGAGTTGTTCATAAAAAGTGCAATTCCATTACCTGATATGTGGCTAGGGTTTTCTCAATATGAGCCAATAGACCTCTGTCTACTTATAATGTTCAAGCCCACTCTGGCAACACTATCAAATATCATGTCTATCGGTTTTCCAGGATGTGTAGATAATGTGCTAGCACATGTCCATCTGAATATTCCAGATCTTCCCCATGTATGCAACGAAGTTGTCAATTATTCCTTTTGGATTGTAGCATGTTGGTCAGCCATCACAGTCTACTTGTTAATCAGAGCTTTGTAAGGGGCAGTACATATGCTAGGATAAATAAAGTACCCAGAATGCAAATTCTCTGCTTTTCCAGTCTAGGAACTCTGACAGATTTTTCTTGTGAAAAATAAAGCTGAGGATCCATAGATTAAAATATTTGTACTCTGCCAATCAGAAACGTAACATGGAACCATAGAATAATGACCCATTCGTGAGACATTCCATCAGATGGTCCATCAACATGGGGGACCAAGTAAAAATGTAGGATATAAATACAGCCTTGACAAAATTGTAAAAACATTATAAACCACCCACCACAAACTTTTAAGAAAAGTGACTGATATATATACACACATTAGGATGCTTGCCGGCTGGCCAACCCTCATCACTGTAAAATCCATCCTTGTTGATCAAAAACCAGATCACAGCAAGATAACATAGTTGTTCAATGCTCTGATGGCAAGGGATAGTCTTTCAAACCAAACCAAATGCATTAAATGGGCTGCAGAAGTTAATAACCACAGACCCCCTATGACTATAACCAGGCAAGAAAAGTAAAATTATAGCATTTAGGGCCACTTGTAGAATCATTTGACAGTACATTGCAACACGAAGACCACAATCAAATTTAGTTTTGTTTCTAGTCCTTCCAGAGTAATGCTGAGGGGCCATGAATAATTCTAGTTTTACGCTTGTAAGACCAAAAGTTCCGGGGGGTCTCATGTGGTGACCAAGGTAAATAATACGACTATGCCTTCCATCAGGAATAAATTCAAGGATGGCTAAAATGACCTTAGTGCCAACATGCAGGCAACCCTCATCAAGTACAAGAAATTATTCAAAAACTCAACAGCACTATTCATGTGAATTGCATGGTTTCAGGCCTTCTCAGGGACAACAAGATGCAGTGGTGGCTTCCACAGGGAGCAGAAAACTTAACCATTATTTAATTATGTAACATATCATTAGTATGCTAACACATTGCACCCTGAATTCTTATTATCCATAATGATGAAGATGTGTTCCTAGATTTGGACTATAAATGAATTGTATCAGTTTTTCATCATTCTCTAGATCTACAGTAGCGAGCACTGTAAGTGAAAATGAGGAGTTTGTCACACATGTTTCAGCTCTAGTGGTCCACTCGAAAGGATTATGCATGTGCTTTCGGAAGGGGCATCAGTGATTGCTTTTTGAGAAAACTGATGACAAGACGATGTACAATAAAAACAAGGGAAATTAGGGTGAGAATTTATTTCTGACTACAGTAAGTGGATGAGATAGAAACTGCTTACATTACAACTAGAACAGGATATTTTAAGGCATTCAAACTCTACTGTGTAAAAATGTCTTGAGAAAGCTAACATAATATATTACCATCTATTGTTATATGTTATTGTTGATTAGAATCGACCTCATTGCACCTCCCCGATTAGCAACCTGATAGGTGCTCAGGTCTCCTTCAGCAAATGCCCGAAGGGTATGAATGCTCATAATGTTAACCTTTAGTGTGTGGTTGAATACATGACGGCATGGCAATACCTATTCATACATCTATTCCTTCTATTCCTGCTAGTCTTACATTTGGTATGCCAATTTTCAGCAAAATCTTAGCCCTGTTGATTCATCAATGGCAGGTGTCTTTCTCTAGCAGGTGATCGCGTAATTGTTCCCTTTAGTATTTCTTCCCATATCCATATCCAGATGTTCCCCACTGTGGGAGTACTCTCGAAACTAGTCTGCCATCACATTGTCAAGCACACTGACATAATACTCCGGTTAACATTGCCTGTAGGAAATAACTAATGATAATATTCACGGACTGGCTTCACTGACGTACAAAGACAGTACAAAAAAATGTCCCTATGTGTGGCATGCACCCTTGCACCAATAACTTCACTATCCAGGTGAAAATCACTTATCACAAGTGATTGGCAGCATGAAAGATTGCCATATAGATTCTCCTAAGAATCGTTCTCTCGGAACCAGACAACTGTATTTACTTCATCAAGGCTACAAGGTGGGAAATACACAACGCCTTACTCCACAGTAGCTCCAAAGCAGGACAAACTCAACACCTTGACATGTTCTCCATGAACACTGACAAAGTTCTTCCAGGAACTCCTAGGTGGGAAAAGCATCGCCTATACAACAATAGGTAGGACCTATACCACAATCACTATATCCATCACAGCTGTGGTTTCTCACTCACAAAATATGAGCACACAGCTCGACAACAAATCAGACTGTCCCTTGTCACAATCGGGCACTCTCTGTCACCCAGACTTATGTTCACCAAACACGTTTTCCCCATGTGCATGCACGTCACAAAATGCTGACATGAAGTCCCTGGGGGTCTGGATCCCTGGACATCTTTGTTCCCAGTGCTTGTCCGTGTAGCCGAGTCTTCTCCCTATTCTGCAGAGCAAGGCCAACCATCTAGTTGGGACTGTTTCTACTTGGGTCGTAGGGGTGACATTTTTGGCCTTGACTGTATCGTCTGGGTTGCGAACCATGTCTCTTGTTACTTCAACCACCTTTCTCAGATACATCATTTCTGAGGTTTGGATCTGGCTTTTTGTCGGGTTGTTGTCATTGCCCACGAAACTCGATCCACATTATGTCAAGACTGGGACAACTAGGTGGACGCGGGCGTATACACAGCATCTTTGTTTTCTACATACCTCTTTACTTGTGTGGTAGCCACGATTTTATGGGCCTGAAAAAGTCTACACAAGGCCGCTGCTTTTCAGACCAGTGGCCAAACATCTTATTTGATGGCACTACCACTTTCAGTTCTATATATAGCTCCTGAGGATATTTACATAGTGGCTCTGACATGCCTCAGGACTCCTGTTCTCCCCTTCTTATCTGTTGGTTTTCTTTCTTCTTGTGATATCCACCATGGGATTTTTTAGATCTGCATTATGTGGCATACCCTCACTTCTCGCAGCTTCTTCCTTCAAGACTTGGCAGGATGGATTGAAGATACATGTCCTCCAAGAATTTTAGCAATCCATGTCAAACATCATCTAGGCCAAATGCGCAGCTCTGAAATAACTGACTCTGTCGCATCTTCCAGTACTCCCCACTGAACGGAACTTTTTCTTTTCCTCTCCTTACATCGCTATGATGAACATCCCGTCCATCGATAAGTATGAAAATGAAAAGGTCGACTAGAATATCACCTTGTTCTTACACCATTAGTAGGTCGCAAAATTCATCTGACTTTATGGTTTGGCCACCCTCACATAATTTCTGCAAGAGCTTATGTAGAACGCTCTGTAGAGAAAAATGCGCTAAACTTGTCGCAACTTATTCCCTGACTATATATTTCTGACCATGCATTCTGATCTATGTAATTTTTATAATGATGGGAAGTAATCATGGAATGTTAGTCTTTTTATTTCTACTAGTTGGTCTTAAGCGTGGCTTTGTGACGATAGTCTGAATCGCTTAGATAGTTGCGATGTAAGTCGTGAAACAATTTGAGTCATGTCCATATACGGAGCGTTCAGGTGCCCGTTCTTAGACAACCGTAGGCACATCGCAAATGTTTTCAAGATTCATTTTCCCTTCTTATGGTTCGGATTCTTTAGTATAACAATCGTCGGGACCATTCCTTTTCATTTCTTCGTTTATGTGCAAGCTGCGATGTATTCGAGTCGACGGTGTTCTGCGCATGGTTCCCCTTAGTTTGTGGCATTGTTTGCTAATGATTTTCCGCCCAGGTCATTACCCTGAGCCGAAAAATGCTGGTAGGAGCAGACGTAGCGGGTTGTGGCTAGCGTTTTTCGCTTAAATTATTCAGGAGAGTGAGTCTTCATTATTGATGATCCTTTTTTTGAGATGAATATATTTCTATGTTATTTTTCACAGTGCCAGGAGGCATAGGTAGTATTTCATGATGATTATAAGATTCCTGATTAATCCAGTTGTAAGTAAATCCTTTATTTGCTGAGTAACTTATATCTGCCCCATGCTTGATGTGAGCTGTTGCAATTTCTTTTTCGTAGCCTTGCTTTTTTATAGAGTCCTATGATATGACAAGTTTGCTCAGCTCCACGGATCCACTTATATTGTCACAAGTCGCCCATCGATTGATGCCTGTCCTAAGGACTATTTGCTTCTGAACGTTTATTGATGGATCTAGGTTTGATGACCTTTGCTCTGTTTAAGGAACATAGAGGGCGATAATGTGACGCTCAAAAAGACATTGCCTGTCTTGTTGAGGTCGGATATAGGAGACTAGATTTTAATCTCCTAGTTGATATCTACTAGTCTTTATGGAAAGGGGAAGTTTACTACCTGGGGGACTACATGTATCAGCTGATTAGTGGATATCCCTAAAAGGCATATGATTTTACATTATTACTGATGCTGTCTGCTAGTGTTTCCTGTTGAATTGGACTACGTCGATGATACAATTGACTGTTGTACTATACCTGTGATGTTTTCTGCATAACGATGTCCATGCATCTTGTCATTGTGGCCGTACACAATATAGTATTGCCAAAAAAACATCATGCTTGTTAAAAAGCTTTATTGAACATTTCTACGTTGTATGGTCTGATGTGACGTCCATGTATGATACTGTAGCTATCTGACTCTATCCTTACGTCACACACTTAAACCAGACTAAAGGACACCATGTTACACCTGCACTCATCATCCCTGGAGTGTTCTGAGGGCTGATCCGCGTTCCACTCTGTGGTCAAGTGCCCAGTTTTATCAATACTTTGGAAGTGCACGGATGAAACTATAACAACTCTCACCATTGTTGTGGCATTAAAATTGTGCAATCATTCACTGGAGAACATTTACTCGCACCACCATTTTGCTACGCAATCAGGTAGCTCTCCAGGAGCTACTATTTTTGCTGCTCAAAGGGAAAGCAACGATTTATAATTGAGAGAAATAACTGGAAATGTGTTTACTATAATTGTCCTGTTGCAGGTCCACGGGGGGTTTCCTCTGAAGAGGACCGAGAAAAGACATTACTGCACCCTCAGGCGAATAATAATTACAGGTTTTGCATTCTTTGTTTTTACAGCAACCACTGTGTTGTTAAATGCCCCTGTCAGCTCTAAATGTATGACTGGAATAGAAGAAATGCTCAATTCTTAATTCATGTGCTTCCCTGGTCTGTCTTTCTTTTTTTTTCTTCTTCTTCTTCTTCATACATTCTCAGTCGTCTACTTGAATATTTTCAAAGAAAGCAGTGGTCAGCTTCAGGCTATTTGCATCTTCATTATAGTTTTTCTCAAAATGGTACTGGTGATGGCCATATGTGCTTTCTATGTTCCTCATAAGATGAACCTTCAGTCCAGTGCACATACCGCAGACTGATGTGTTGTCATGTTGTATTTCTTGAAGATGATTTTTTCACCCCCTCAGGCCATGTTCTTTAAGGTCATCTTCTAAACCTGGTCTCATCCATTCTGAGGCTAAATGCCCACACTTCTGGTTGGTTGGGATTTATCTTGAGTAGGTGTCCTCAGAGCAACCAAGAAGATATGCACACCATCATAGCTGGTTGATGCTGGAATTGAGTTGTCTGTGTCCTCAGAAGAGACCCCTATACCAACACCAGAACTGCTATGCTATGAATCCCAGAAGGAAGGTGCAAGAGAGGCCAACCCAAAATAACTTGGCAGAGAACAGCGGGGACTGAGATCAAAAGCATGAACCAGGGTTGGAACACTACATGATGGATGGCCACCAATCAAGCAGAGTGGAGAGTTTGTTGCTGCCCTACAAGACCTTACTCAGTGTGAGGGTCACTTTTTGCTTTGTCATCAGCGACTATGGTTCCAAGAAGATGGGTGTCCAAACTAACTTTTCATTTGTTTCTCATTATATTACTTTACTGGTGCTCTTCCAACCTTGACTTCACCTTTGTTTCTTACTAGACCTTTTCATGTTTCACTAGCAGCTTATTACATGTATCACATTTTGCAGCTGGTGAACATTCTTTCTTGTTTTTTGGTTAATGTCCAGGTCTTGCATTGATAGTACAATGGTGTTAAAAATGTTGTATTTATCAGTTGTTTTCTCTGTAGGATGCTTCAAAATTGGGGTGAACTTGTTAAGTCTTTTTTCTGGCTTGTTAAACTGATGATTTGCATGAAATTTTATTTTAGTATGCAAGATCTTTTTAAAACAATTAATAACAAACTAGGCTACAAGCTAAACAACTGTTGCTGCTACAGTAACAAGGCACCTGTAATTTGTTGTTCTTAATGTTATCCCTCAGTTATGAAGGCAGAGCTGATGATAAATGAAAATGTTGAGTAAGACATGGACATACCTTGAGCTGATGGCATTGGGGGAGGGAGGGGGGGGGGGGGAATTAGGACTTGGCATACTTTTGTTGTAGGCCTATGCTCCTTGGGGAGCTGAAATGTAAATGAATGATGAATGAGTGTTATACTTAGAATAAGAGTTCTTTCTTACAGATTCCTCCAGATCCATGGAACAGCCATGACCCCAACCTTGCCCGGCAACAGGTTTTTAACTGTTTGGCTATAAGCCCTTCTGAGGAAACACTGGTAGCTAGCACAGACAAGGGTCAGCTGTATTATCTTACTCTCTCCAGTGCTGACATTGGCAAAGTATGTCACTCTTTGCTTTTATAATATATAGAGTTATGTCACATCTTATATGTTATTATGTTCTAAAGATAGCCAATAAAGCCAGAATCATGTTGTCGAATTAATTTTTGATACTGCCTCAAATGGCTCAAAAAGTAGGCCTATATTACTAATGTGTATTTACCCTGCAATATGTATGAATATGATAAAGACAAAATTCTGCAGAACTAAAAGACTAATTTAATTTTTAATTACATAATAAAAGAAGAAAAAGAAAGTAGTGTCAAATACTGTACCAAGAACATGCTGTCAAAATGTGGTTGTCATCTTCAAAGATTACTGAAGTACTCAGTGCCATCATCTTTCCATCATCATTGTCCTTCACGCTTCTTGCAAAACAGGGAGTCACCACTGCAGCTGGTCCCCTTACAGGAAGCCTGCATCCAGCAGTCACATGCTCCTACATTAGTGGTGTCTGTGGCCATTTATTTGACCTGATGAGGTTGCCAGCCTCATACACAACCTCTTACTAGCCATCTTGTACGACATGCCTGAGGCTCCAGTAGTCCTGTTCTGTCTTTGTCTGTTCAGAAACCCCCAGGAATTATATGGGTCACTCAGTGACACATTTATTTCTTATCTGGATGGCACAGATGCTGAATTCATTACAGTCATTTTTTTGCCTGCGAGGTAGTAATGGTATCAAAACTAGTGGGCCAATGCAGATGCTCTTTAATCTTACAGTTGTTAAACATTTCAGTGCAAAATCTTCCCTGACACTGTCCAACCATACGTATTTACTTGCTCAATATATTGCACTTGGAATCCCTGACAGAATATAAATTTGTAGTTCTCTAATTATAAAATAGAATTTTGTATGCTTTGAGTTCATTTAAGGTAAATATATTTAACATCTCTGTGGGCCCACTAATTTTGTTAGCAGTACTACCTCATGCAGTCGTGTCTGTCTCAAGATTTCTTCTCCTTGTGTTCCTTGGTCTCCTTCTACCTCTGTTACCTCAGTAGGGGATGAAATGTCTGCTTTCATGGTTTTGTCATGAGAATTGCATCTGACCTTAAGGCCTTTCAATTCTTCAGTAATTTTAGTGCCTAAATTATCTGTTGTTTAGTGGGTGGGAATGCTATTTACATTTACGGGTCCCTTTGCTGATTCTAAGTGTCTGTTATATCAGCTTTTTCATATTTATATTTTCTTTAAAATAGTCTAATCATCTGGCCCATTGTGTCATTTTCAGTTGTTTTGAGCCACTTGACCTGCCTTGTGTAAGCCAGACCACTTCATTCCAGATCTTTTTCACTTTTCTGTACTCCCTCCTTGTGGTTATAGTTGGTTGGTTTTTGGTCCATCACAGGAAAAAAGGTGTTTGTCTTATACATGGGATACCCGATTAAACCCCACGTAGGTTATAATTTGGGTGTATAGTATTCTTTATTCAATAGAGCATCTTACATTGGATGTTTTTTTTTTCTGTGTTGGTTCTTTCAGGCTGCAATTTCTCTGTTGTTTGTTGTGGTGTAATTTATGTAGTGTTTATGATGTATCCCTTTCCTTGTTCCTAGGCAAATCTCTCTTTACCCTGTTGCATTTTGAGCGGTTTGTATGTTTTGTTTTACTGTATCTTCCCAATTTATTTACTACAATTGACATTATCTTAAATGTATTTACTTACTGAACGTTTGTTGATTGTGGTTATAGCAGTATTTAGTGAAGAGCTTATCCATAAAATCATTTAGAGGATGTTCTGATATCTTTCACACAGGGAGACCAGGCTAACTTTGAAAGTCTGTTACAATTATTCCATACAGCACCAATTACTGGCCTTGATGTTTGTATCAGGAAACCTCTCATTGCAACATGCTCCACAGATCATGCAGTAATGATCTGGAACTATGAAACTTGGTTTGTTTTAATGTTGTTATATTAGAAAGTACAGCATTAAAAAAAATATTGTAAAAAAAAAAAGTTGGATTGTTATTATGCTTTTGTATTAGAAAGTCCAGTATGATTACCACTGTGACTTGAATAAAGATGATATTATCACAATCACCACTGGAAGAGCATCTCATTGCTTGTGCAAGCTTCCTGCAAAGAGACCAGCTGCTGTAATGGCTCCATTCTTCATATGTAGTAAAAAGGAACATGATGATGATGATTATGATGGAACATAGTTCCAGGTAAAGTTTTTGTACTCTTTATGAAGCCAGGCTAGTGGAAGAGTCTGCAGTAAATGCCAGAATTATAGGGCATAAAGTGAATTGATTCATGCGGAAAATTTTCCCAGCAGTAACACATGCATAATACTAGATTTAAAGGGCTGTAAAATTATTATATTATAGAGGCCGACCAAAAACAACTTGGCAGAGAACTGTGGAGGCTGAGATGCAAAGAATGAACCAGAGTTGGGGCACTGTACGAAGGATGGCCGCTGACTGAACAAAGTGGAAGCAATTTGTTGCTGCCCTACAAGACACCACCAGGCATGATGGCCACTGACTGCTTTGACAGTCTGCGGCTAAGGATCAAAGAAGAAGAAGAATATTATTATACTCAATGGGGTAAATCATCACCAGTTTGCTATTTTCTGATGATATAGATGGCATAGCTGGAGAAGACAGGTGATTGCCAGATTTACCACTTGATTCATAGCCAAAAATACAGGAAAAGAAAAAAATTAAGTTATAACGAGTGACCAACATGGACTACAGCCAAATGTGATAAATGGACATCATCTAGAAATTACGTCCCAATTTAAACACCAAGGGCCAATAATTCGACAAAGAATCTGGAAGATAAATACTAGTAAGAGCAACGTAAACATGGATGACCTTAGCAAAACTTAAATCAGTATGGAAATCCAAATCCATTGCCTTCAAATCAAACTTCCAATGCTTTATAATTTCCACTTTCACTTATGCCTGTGCAACACAGATCTTCACAGCAGATTTCAACAGGCATTGGAAATGACATGTTTTTATGTGATTCTCAAAATATCATGCGTTCATATCACAAAAGAACAGATGAGAAACCCAATTATAAATGTTATAAGAGCGTACGAGGACTTCTCACAGCAATAAAGACAGGGAAGCTGACATAGTATGGCCTTATATCATGATTGCATGGGCTACCAAAAATTTTCCTTCAAGGCATGATCCAAGCAACTGAAAATTGGCAGACATGAAAAGAAATTGATTAACAGCACAAAAGAATGAAGAAATCTACCTGCCAGGAACTAAACAAACTAACAGTTGATAAGCAAGAATGACAGTTAATAGTCACATGCTCCTCAACTATGGTGCCCAAATGATCAAGAGTTACTTGACTGATAATGGGGATAGGAAGTTTATAGCATTACAATAATTGAATTATAGTTGTATAAAAATGGTGCAGTAAAGTGTAAAAATGACTACACGTCCTTATCCCAGAATCTGAACACTCAAAAACCGAAATATTCCGAATATCGAATGTTTTTTCTGCCAACTTTTGGGCGATTTTCAAATTAATTTTTTGGGTGACTTTGCACTACTTTCAAGATACGAATCTGTAATAACAACAACAAAAAACACTAACAACAAGAAATAATCACAGTATTAAAATTGCTTTAGGTGTTAGAAGGAAAATAAACATATTGCTTGTTTCTGGGTGGTCTCTGAGGTGACAAAGAAAGAATAGGACTACCTCTCCCTCAGGCATATCGTACACGGTGACGCATATGAGGTTGTGCAACCTCATCACGCAAAATGAATTGCTACCACCACTACTAGAGTTTGTGCTTTGGTATAGGCTTCCTCAAGAGGGTCATCTGCAGAGGAGGATACATGTTTCAAAAGGAGCGAAAAAGAAGATGATAATATCTAGATGCTTAAGAAAGGTGTTAGAAAAGTGGCAGAAGGATTGCGACATGAAGACTCTTAGCATAGAAACAGATAAGACTTTGCTGAGCAGTTGGAGGGAAAACAAAGTAGAGATGGATTTAACAAACGCTGATGAAACCGACCTTTAGCATAACTCATCAGCTATAACATGGAAACTGCCGACACTGGAAGAAAGTGAAATCAGTGAAAACATAGTGTAGAGAGATTTTGACAGGAATGAAAGATGGACGATGCACCTTACAAGTAATATAGAAATGTGCAAATACAACATGCAAAAAGTATTTGATTGTGACCCTTCCATCCAAAATAAACCAAGGACTTTGAAGCAACATCAGTTCTCATTGGTTAGTGCCAGTTGCTTAATTTACTGCATGAATCAGTGCTTTTTGACTGCCCTCTTCTCTTTCCTGTGAACCTACCCACTGGCTTCTTGTCAGGTTTCTTTCACATTACATTCATCTCTCCATGCAAGTTTTATTTTACATGGACAAAGAAAGAACACGACTACTGCTCCCTCAGGTTATGTCGTAAGAGGGGGCTAATATGAGATTGTGCGTGGGCTTTACAACCTCATCACATAAAATAGATTGTTACAGAAACAATCACTGCAAGAGCACTTGAATACTTTCGTACAGGCTTCCTGCTAGAGGATTAGCTGCAGTGGTGACTCTATGCTCCATAAGGGAAATGAAAAGGGAAGTGATGATGATGGAATAAAAAAATGAAATGATGTTACATTTTGTTTAGACTTTCCACCAAGCATAGCACACTGATTATTGTTTTGATTTTCTATAAATACAGCAACTTTAAATAACCTGAATTCTGAGAGTAGTACTCCACAAACTGAGCCACCAATTCAAACGAGTTGTAGTACAGTGGATCCCACCTCATTGCAACATCTCCAGTAATGAAGAAGCTGACAGACTGGCAAAGGAATGTGAAAAGCTATCTCAACCTGATACAAGTATAACTTTTGAAGAGGCAAAGAGTTTTATCAGAAGCAGATACAGGAACACATGGGAAGCAAAACATCCAGGCCACACAAAAAATGATGCATATTACCAGGTCAACAGAAGAGAACAAGTGATAATCTTCCTACTCTGCATGGGTCACAACAGATTGAGATACTACTTATTCAACAAGCTAAAGATAGGAACTACCGATGAGTGTGACTGTCACACCGATAAAATGACTGCTGAACTTCTGCTTCAAAGATGCCCAACATATGAGGAACAGAGAAAGAACATGTGGCCATCATCAGTGTTACAAGACTAGTAACATCTGTCTAGGGATATGTTATGGGCTTGTGACAGAAAACAGGTACAGGACGTTCGAACAATAATCAATAACAAATCTCAGTGTACAGTCCCACACATCTGTGTATTGCAACCAGTACAAATGTGACAAATCCTGGTTATGGAAATACAATCATAATAATGGTGCACGACTTCACAACACGCAATAACCAATGGCCGGACTTCCTTGTCACAAGCCTACAAATGCACTTCAATTCACAATTCCATTACAATTCCAAACCCATGAACAAGCTATCACACATCACTCTGTCTTTCTTAGTCACCTCGCAAAATCTCGCTGTCTGTCAAAATAGCTCAGGCGTACTCATTAACTAAAACTAATTTCAAATGAAAAAAAAAGTAAAAACAATTACTAAATTTACCTTCCTGATTATTTCTGTTACCTTCACAAACATTCTTTGGTTTTTAGTTTGAGTGCAAGATACGTGGTGCTGCAGTGTACAGCATAGACTTGTCAGAGAAGGAGGAAGCAAAATCCAAAATGAAGACAGGACAACATATGAAGAGATGAAATCAATAATCAGAAATTACTTTAAAGAAAAATGGCATATGGAACACCCAGAGTCCGATACAGCGGAACCATGTAGAGATCAAGCAATGATTTTCAGACTGAGACCCGGCCATTGCAGACGCAAATATCATCTGTTCAGCAAATAAAAAATGAGACAGATTTGTGTGCATGTGAGGACTAAAAACACTAGAATTGTCCTCCTATACTGTTCATGGGAGGAGCAAAGTGGTAGTATGGCCTTCTTCAACCTAGTTGAGGGAGAAACTTTATGGTGACGAGAAATGCCTGAGATGGACTGCCATTTTATGAGAGAGACAGAAGCAGTTATCTAAGAGCCAATAAAGAAGGAAAAGAAGAAGGCTAACATTGTTTCAGTTGTTCTCTATGTATTTTGTCGCTATGCATTTTCTATCTGTTGCAGTTTGGCTCTTTTTTCTTTCAATTCCAGGAATGTTTTCTATCATTTCAGGGAAACGATTTTGTTTCCAAACTGGAAGCTTGTGTGCATTGTAGATGGTTTTAATAGTGGATATTTCATTTATGGAAACTGCTCTAATCTGTGGTTTGGTTGATTCTACAAAGTTGCTTCGTTTGATTCTTTGCCTTCTAAGAGCATTCATTCTATGGCACATTGGGTGGTCTGTTAGTCTTTTGAATTTTTCGGCCTGTTGCTGAGCCCTGCAGTCTCTTCTATCCTCCATTGGCTGAAGGCATGTAATCTTTTCTTTTATAGGTGTTGACTTCATGCCTCCCGTTATAATTCTCATTGCTTGATTTTGGAGTCTGCTAATTTTATCAAAGTTTGTCTTAGCTGCTGTTGCCCATGCTGCTATGCCATATTCAAGGACTGGCCTCACTCACCCTGTGTACAACGTCTTCAACACTTTCTCATCTGCACCCCAAGTTGTTCCAGCAAGTTTTTTCATAATTACATAGAAAAACATTACCCATGCAACACCTGGACCCATGCATACACAGATGGATCAGCAACAAATGCAACAGAAAATGGAGGTGGGTATGTCTTTCTGACCTTAAGCACTGGTGCAGAAAAAAGGCTGTCAGTGGCAACAGGACAATTCTCAAGTAACTTCAGAGCAGAGGCAGAGGCCTTGAAAACTGCAGCAGAGGTTATATTGACAGAAGAAAGCACAGAGAGACAAGTTGCTTTCTTTACTGATGCACAGTCAGTAATTGCAACGTTGAAAAGCCAAAATAATACAGACCTTGATGACCTCAGAATAGTGCTCCACAAACTTTGTCAACGATTCAAAAGTGTTGTGATCCAATGGATCCCATCTCATTGTAACATCATCGGCAATGAAGAGGCTGACAGAATGGCAAAAGAAGGTTCACATCTACTTCAGCCTGATGCAAGCATAACTTTCGAGGAGGCAAAGAGTATTATCAGAATCAGATACAGAAACAAATGGAATGTAGAACATCCAGGGCACACACATAATGATGCCTACTACCAGCTCAACAGAAGAGAACATGTGGTAATCTTCAGACTCCGCACTGGCCACAGCAGATTGAGATACCATCTATTCAACAAGCTAAAGATAGGAACTACCGATCAGTGTAACTGTAGCACTGATAAAATGACTGCTGAACATCTGCTTCAAAGTTGCCCCTTATATGCGGTACAGAGAAAGCGCATATGGCCGACACCAGCTCCTTTCATGGAAAGGCTTTACGGGGATTCAAATAGCCTAAAACTGACTACTGCTTTCTTTGAGAACATTCATGTGGACGTCTGAGAGTGTACGAAGAAGAAGAAGTTTCAGTTGTTCTCCTATCCTGTTTTTTTTTTTCATCATTTTCTTCATCACTTTCATTTATTTAAGAATCATGTAGAGATTATTAGATGGTTTTATTTAGCAACGTTATTGGTTTGGTTGTTCTTTGTGCCTTTTTTTTTCCTGCATGTTTATTGTTAAAATTTAAATATATCATTTCTTCATTATCCTTCACCTTCTTGTGGAGCACACAAATTCAAGCCTTCTTGTCATGTGACATCTGGTCAAGGTCCTTCCATATGTTTTTATTCCTTTCATGTGTGTCTCCCATTCACTTCTCTATGTGTTTTTTATGTCCCCCTCTTTCTCTCTTACCTTGGGGATTCTAGAATAAAGACTACATTGTAATGCTATCAGCTGGTCTCCTCACTATGTGTCCTATCCAATGCCAGCATCTTCTCCTCACCTTTTGTTCCACTGGTATTTGTCTGATTCTGTCCATCAGTTCCTCATGGATGATCTTGTCATACCATTTCAAACCTTCTGTTCTTTGCAAGCACTTATTTATTAAAGTCTGTAAGTTTCTGGTTGTTGCTTGTTCTGTTCTCAAGTTTCATAATCATGCAATAGGATTGATCTTCTTTTCTTTCTTTTTTTTAAAATAGTTCTGTTTCCTACTATCAGCAAAAAAGAATGATCACTTTTTAAGTATTTGTGATTTTATCTTTTAGACCTGCCCATAACTTTAAACCATGACTGAAATTTGCATGGCATGCTGGGGTAACCCAGAATAACATGGAGGAAATAAAGCGTGAAAAGATTTGTTTTTCTGTGAGATTTTAGAGAATCAACCAGTTTCAGATACATTTACAAGATATTTAAGATAATATATTACTCTAGTGACCTTTACCTAATGATAGCAGAAAGGATTAAAAATTTATTTTAATGCCAAAATCTTGAATCAACATTTACAATCTAAATAAACATGTTTTGCATATTTTTTTTTTTTTTTTTTTTTTTTTTTTTTAGTTAGGCAATCCAACTAAAACCAACGGGCTGATCACCCGTTTGCCAGTCACTTCGATTACGGAAACAACAGCAAATGGATTGATTTGCCGTTGCCCTAAAGACGCCAATAGGCGTGATGGGAAACAATGGCAAAGAAAACCTATCTGCTGTTGCCCTAAGACGCCACTAGGCGTAATGGCCACTGACTGCTTTGACGGTCGGTGGCTAAGGACGGAAGAAGAAGAAGAAAGAAGAAGAATCCAACTAAAGCTTCATTTTGGAGAATGCATGACTTATAAAAATTGGTTTATAAAATCATACATTTTTTATTCTGCTGTGTTTCTGTTTTTACATTTGTCTTTACACAGAGATTGTTCAGTGTATGTTTCTTACCCTTATACAATATGTTGAAAGTCATTTTACATCCTTTCATGTTGCATTTTCAGAAAGGTCAAAGCTGTGGTATGGAGTGCTGATGACAGTAAGCTGATATCTTGTGGAATGGATGGTGCTGTGTATGAGTGGGATACATTCACAGGAAAGAGAACAAACGAAAGTGTCTGGAAGTCCTGCAGCTACACGAGTGTCACTGTTACCCCAGATGGGAAATCCACCTTTGCTGTTGGCTCTGACAAGACACTGAAGGAGATTGCCGATTCACAGGTTTGATTTTCTAAGCCTGTGTTTTTTTAACGTTCTTTTATAAATGGTGTGTTTTGGTGAAATAAGTAACTTGTTGGCATATCTGATTTTGATAAAAATGCAGGAAACTTTTAATGTGCTTGAAAATGTTTATTTTAAGATTTAAAAAAAAACGAAACTTCAGAAATGGTAGCTGTTACATTTCTCAAAAATGATCTTAGATACATTTAATATGCATTTGAAAGCACTGAACCATTCAGAAAATCGATATGACTGAGACATTTAAATCCAGTGTTTTCTTAATTTGACATTTTGGGCATATTTTCTTCAAATACACATAACCTCGCAAACAATTTTCTACTGTTAATATTTTTAACCATCACGGAAGTTTTTTTCTTTTGAAAATGTTTCTGGTGAAGATGATATATTAATGTCTCAGAATCAATCAATACCTTTTAGCTCCCCAAGGAGCAAAGGCCTTCAACAAACACATGCCAAGTCTTCCTGTCCGGTGCCATCCGCTCAAGTTCTTTCCATGTTTTCCTCATCATTTTCACCTCTGTTTCCAGTTCTCTTCTCCATGTGTTTTCGGTCTACCTCTGCCTTTCTTTCCCTGTGGATTCCAGAACAAGGACTGCCTTGTAATGCTATCAACAGGTCTCCTCAATGTGTGTCCTATCCATCACCAGCGTCTTCTTCTCAGCTCTTGTTCCACTGGCACTTGTCTGGTTCTTGTCATCAATTCCACATTTGTGACTTTGTCATACCATTTCAGTCCTTCCATTCTACGCAAGCACCCGTTTATAAAGGTCTGTAGCTTTTTGGTTGTTGTTTTTGTTGTTCTCCATGTCTCAGAGCCATAAAATAGGACTGACTTGACATTTGAGTTGAAGATTCTTATTTTCGTGTTGGACTTGATTTCTCTTGTTCTCATATGCAATGAAAGCTCCTCTTGCTTTTTGAGTTGTTATTTTGATATCACTGTCTGTCCCTCCAACTTTGTCTATATTTCTTCCAAGATATGTGTACGATTCTACATCTTTTAGTGGTGTTTCTTCAAGTTCAACCTTGTTATCATTTCTTGCATTTATTCTCATAATCTTTGTCTTTTCCCTGTGTATTTTCAGGCCCACTTGTTGTGACCTCTCATCGAGAATTTTCATTTTCTCTAGTATCTGATTATGGTTATGGGACAGAAGAGCCAAGTCATCTGCAAAATCCAGATCATCAAGCTGCTTAAACAGATTCCACTGGATTCCATTTCTGTTGTGTGATGTCGATGTTTTCATAACCCAATCTATTGCTAGTAAGAAAAGAAATGGAGACAAGAGGCATCCCTGGTCTAATCCTAAACCGTTCTGTAAGTTGTCCTTCATGAAGAACTCTGCATGTCATGTCTTCATAGGTCTTCATTATTAAGTTAATGATCTTCATGGGAACTCCATAACGCCTCATCAATTTCCAAAGCGATTCTCTGTCTACACTGTCAAATGCCTTTTCATAGTCCACGAATCCAATGTATAGTGGTGAATTTCGTACAGGTCCCTCATATTTCCTTTGGCTGCAGCTTCCTCTGCATCCCTTGCTAAATCATCAATATATTTCATCTTGTCTCTTTTGATGTTTCTTCTTACTTCTTTGTTTGCTTCTATGTACACTTCATGAGCCTTGACTTTGGAGCTTCTGGTTTTACTTCTGTTTAAATCTGCTTTCTATTTTTTCCTGTCTTCTATCTTGGTAATGGTTTCTGTTGTTTTCCATGCTTTGTGCTGATGTTCTCTTTTTCTCAGTACTTCTTCACATGTGTCGTTCCATATATTTTTTACTTGTTGCCAGTGGTCTTCTGTATCTGTTTCTTCTTCCAGCTGTTGGAGTACTTGGTATTTGTTGGATACTGTGATTGAAAATTGTTCTCTTATTTCCTGATTTCTTAGATAGCCCACATTATACTGTTGTCTATAGCTATATGCTGTTGTAAATTTCTTGAGTTTTAATTTTGTTTTAGCCAACAGAAGATGGTGGTCTGATACAACATCTGCTCCTCTACATACTTTCACATCATGCAATGATGACCTAAACTTCTTGCTTATGCATATGTGATCAATCTGGTTCTCAGTTCTGTGATCTGGTGATATCCATGTTGCCTTGTGTATTATCTTATGTGGAAATATGCTTCCTCCTATAGCTAGTTGATTTGAAGCACAGAAGTTTGCTAATAATTCCCCATTCTCGTTCATCATACCTAATCCATGCTTTCCCATGATTTCTTCAAAGCCAGTGTTGTCGGATCCTATTTTTGCATATAGGTCCCCCATCAAAACTGTGATGTCCTTTCTTTTCTTATTGTCCAAGACACTTTGTAGTCTGGTGTAAGTCTTCTTTCACAGATTCTTCTTTATCATTTGTTGGTGCATAACATTGGATGATGTTTATATTTACTTTCTTTTTGGCTGATTTAAACCTTGCTGTTATAATTTGGGGTCCCATTGCTTCCCATTCTATAAGTGCCTTCTGTGCTTCCTTGGACAGCATTAGAGCCACCCCTTCACTGTGGTGGGCTCTTTCCTCCTCATGTCCTGAGGACAGCACCATTTCTCCTGTGATCAATCTCCTCTTCTCTATGCCTTTCCACCGTGTCTTGCAGAGACCCAGGATATCAATCCTGCAATTTTTCATTTCTGCTGCTACCTGTGCAGTTTTCCCTTGTTCACACAGAGTGCGAACATTCCAGATGCCAATCCTGGAGATTTTCCTAGACGAAAAAAGGTTAGTCGGCAACCCAGACTCCTTTTAGCTTTCTCTAGGTTGCTTCTTGCACCTCCTTTCCAGAGGACCTTCTTCTGTCTTGGGCGGCTGAGTTGATTTATATTCTTTATTTGACTTGCCCATGTTTGTTGAAGCTTTTGTGGTAAAAAGTTTTTTACGGGATGGGGGTAATCAGCCCCATGCCCAACCATCCTTTGTTGCTTTTTACGACATGCCTGGTAGGGTACAGTGTTACTATTCTTTGCTCCCCTTTCGGGCCCCGGTAACACACGGGTGAATGTCTCGGAATACTGATACGTTACAGATTTTTTGAAATTTCATCACTTATTCACTCATTTAACCTTAAAGATATATATACAAGATATTCACAAGTACCATTTAATTCATTATTCATTGTTTGTGACTGCCATTTGTAAAATCAGGAATTTGCATTTTCAGAATAAAGACATGTATTGATAGTAAACTTTATTAATAAATTTTTATTTATTTAATAAGCAATTTTACTTAATTTATTCTTGTTATTGTGTCTAAATTTGATCTTTGAATCAGATGAACATTTACTTTTTCAGTTTCATTTTTCCAGTTCATATAAGTAAATCATTGTCATAATTTAACATAATATTATTATATGACACCACTTCACATACACATATCTTAGTTTTCCTGAATGATAAAATAAACCATTTTGTTGTTGTGTCTACTCCTGATGTGCAGAAGTTGTTTCAGTTTTGGTCTGAAATTTTCACCTCACCCAGAATGAAACACATGAAAAAAGATAACAGAATTTTAAATACTGCACAGATTTATGTACCCAAAAGCACTGTAGAAGCAGCAGAAATAAGGCTCTAAGTATCAGTGTGAACAAAACAACAGGAATGAAAGTAAATAAGAAACATTAAGATCCTATAAAGATCAATTCAGGAAGTGCTCAGCTGTACCTAAGCAGGAAGTGAAACTGGCAAAGGAGGAGGAGCAAATCAGGAGATCAATGTCAAGGTTAACAAAGTCAGACGTGCCTTTGTGTATTTTATTAATTTATTAAACTTAATTCAAGATTTATAAGATTCTTAACAGGCACAACAAAATGTTATACAAAGAAAGAATAGGACTAATGTGTCCTCAGGCATGTCATACAAGGCAGCTAATGAGGTTATGCTCCAAACAATGAACGGTGCCTCAATTGACTGTATGTGGAGTTCCCAGAAATGAGGCCTCCCAGATCTGGGGCAGAGTTGCATCTCAGTTCTGATGACGCTTACTGGTGCAATCACCTCACTGCACTGTTAGATGGACATGAGGTATGGCATACATATAGGTGTGAGGTGGCAGGGAAACAAACCCATAACTATTGCTTGCTGAAATTGGATGTGTCGGGCCGAAAGGCGTAGATATTGCAGCCTAGCTGTAAACTACAATACAATGTACTTACCGCTCAATAATAACAGCCAGCATTGTAAGAGAGAGATATGGCTGAGAGCGAATGCAAACAAACAACAACAACCAACAACCAACATAAGGTTATGCTTGTGGCTGGCAACCACATAATGTTAAACAAATTGCCTCAAAAAACACACTCACAAGAACATATGGCTGATAGATGCTGGCTTCCTGCAAGTATACCAGCTGCAGTGGTGGCTCCATGCTCCATAAGGAGCTCAAAGGAAAGTGACGATGATGATGATGTCCCACACTAGTTGCTTTCACCAGGTGACAGTACTTTTTACATTTTACACAGGGAAAAAAAATGTTATTACTTAGTTTCTCAAAAAAGCAAAACAAAAAAAAAAAAAAAAAAAAAAAGAAAAAAAAAAAAGCCAAAGAGAAAAAAAGAGGAAAAAGAAAAAAAGGGGAAAAAATTAAGTGGGGAAAAAAAAAAAAAAAAAAAAAAAAAAAAAAAAAAAAAAAAAAAAAAAAAAATGGCATTATACACAGAAAAAAAATGAAAAAAAAAAAAAAAAAAAAAAATAAAAAAAAAAAAAAAAAAAAAAAAAAAAAAAAAAAAAAAAAAAAAAAAAAAAAAAAAAAAGAAAAAAAAAAAAAAAAAAAAAAAAAGAAAAAAAATAAAAAAGAAGATAAAAAAAAAAAAAAAAACAAAATAATTATAAAAGAAAAAGAAGTAAAAAAAAAAAACAAAAAAAAAAAAAAAAAAAAAAAAAAAAAAAAAAAAAAAAAAAAAAAAAAAAAAAAAAAAAAAAAAAAAAAAAAAAAAAAAAAAAAAAAAAAAAAAAAAAAAAAAAAAAAAAAAAAAAAAAAAAAAAAAAAAAAAAAAAAAAAAAAAAAAAAAAAAAAAAAAAAAAAAAAAAAAAAAAAAAAAAAAAAAAAAAAAAAAAAAAAAAAAAAAAAAAAAAAAAAAAAAAAAAAAAAAAAAAAAAAAAAAAAAAATATAGTTTTTCTCTCCATCACAGATTTTGCGAGAAGTTCCAGCCGGTGACATGACACTTACTGTGGTAGCTCTGTCTCACTCGGGCCGGATGCTCTTTGCTGGTACCGTGAAAGGCACAATATGGTCAATGAAATATCCGCTGGCAGTTCCTGGTGATTGGACAGAACATCAAGGTCATGGAGCACCTGTTGTAAAGGTACATATATCAAAACAGATTGAATAAATTAGGAGGTGTAAATGATCACTATCCCTTTTTTATAAGTTATTCTTAACCGCTTGGTTTAGGCTTCCTGCAAGAGTACCGGCTATAGTAGTGGCTCCTTGCTCCATAAGGAGCAAAAAAGGAAAGTGGTGATGATGATACTTCTCATTACAAAGAAATGACTAGGTTGTAAATGTCGGACTGAGAACCAGTCACTGCATGCTGACATGATACTCATTCATACAATAAAAAATTGGACAGACAGACAAGTGTTCATGTTAGAACAAAAGGAAAAAAATATACATACATACATTTCTTCTGCGTTCGTCCTGTGTTGCCGTTTACAGCAAAGCTGCGATATCTGTGCCTTTCAGCCCATCACATCTGACTTTGGCACGGCATTTTTTAGGACCAGTTTGCCTTCCCACTTCGATCCCTACTCTCTCAGCCAGACTGCAGTGATGCAGCTTGTTTCCAGGACCAGCATTTGGAGGTGGAGTAGGGTCTTGGTCAGCTCTGGTTCACTGACCCTGACGCAAGCAGTCAGCTATGGGTCGCTGACTGCATTCCACTTTTGACGCGTCTTAGGTCCCATATATATATATATATAGAATATGTCCTTCAGAAATACAGCTACTTAGAGAAGAAGACTGACAGTGTAGTTGTTACTTAATTCCCTAGTGGAGAAACCGTAACACAGTGACAGAGAAACTGTATCACAGTAACAGAAACCTGTGTCAGTTTTTTTTTTTTAAATGAGAGATGTGTCGCTATATGAGAACAAGTGAATAATAAGACAAACAAGGTTGCTTTTAAAGTTAAATACAATCTTCAAGAGGACAAAGCAAAATGTTTGCAAAACAAGGAAAATAGCTAAAAGATAGTTGTAAATCTTCTGTGGTGAAATTTTGTCTCCATCTTTCCTGCGTAGTCATACCCAACTTTTTGGCGCTTTTCAATCATATTCTTGTTCATAATTTTCGGCATTTGCCTTGTTCATTTGGTGATTTTCTTAACAACACGCTAGCACTCAACAGCTGAGAAAGAGAAGCAAGTGCGCCTCTTCAATCAAAACCCTTTAGCTCCCCGAGGAGCATAGGCCTTCAACAAACACATGCCAAGTCTTCCTGTCCTGTGCCATCCACTCAAGTTATTTCCATGTTTTCCTCATCATATTCACCTCTGTATCCAGTTCTCTTCTCCATGTGTTTTTGGGTCTACCTCTGCCTCTCTTTCCCTGGGGGTTCCAGAACAAGGACTGCCTTGTAATGCTATCAACAGGTTCCTCAATATGTGTCCTATCCATCACCAGCATCATCTTCTCAACTCTTGTTCCACAGGCACTTGTCTGGTTCTTGTCATCAATTCCACATTTGTGACTTTGTCATACCATTTCAGTCCTTCAGTTCTACGCAAGCACCCGTTTATAAAAGTCTGTAGCTTTTTGGTTGTTGTTTTTGTTGCTCTCCATGTCTCAGAGCAATACAATAGGACTGACTTGACATTTGAGTTGAAGATTCTTATTTTCATGTTGGACTTGATTTCTCTTGTTCTCCATATATTTCCCAATGCAATGAAAGCTCCTCTTGCTTTTTGTATTCTTATTTTGATAATAAAAGATAAGAAAAGAAGAGTGCGCCTCTTGCACTATTTTATTCTCGGTCGTTCGGCACCTGTGTCATTCAGTCTGTTTACAGAAGTTGTTCACTCTGCATCTCTTTGTGCATTACTGACAGATTTCAAAACTGTTAAAACATTTTACTTATTATTGTGTATGAGGATGGCAGTTTTTGAGAAGATAGATACTAATTTTGAGAGAAGTTAACAAATGAATGCAGGCTTACTGAACCAAGTTGTTTGTTATAAAGAAATGCTAAAGGAAAGGAAAAAATAATCTATAAGGCAAACTTCATTGCTTTCCTTCTTCAAGAAGCCGCAGCCATCACAACCTTCAACAGCAACAGCTAGGCCTAGGCCCCCTACCCTTTCAGAAACTTCCATGTCCACAACAACCACTGTAAGATCTCCATCCAAGTCTCCACCATAAAAAAAGAAATAAGAATCTTTGAAGATTGAGATGATTAGTCTAAACTATCTCCTTCAGCCTTTTGACAATAAATATATTCATTCAAATTTATGCAGATTGCAATATTATTAACATTTGTGTACGGTATGTTAGTTTAAGAATTTATATTTTGTCCTACTTTGTATTTGATGTGTGAAATAAACATTTTTATTTTACTCGCTCTATTCATTTTATTTTTGTAGCTTTTGTTTAGGCTTAGCACTATTCATTTTGCTTTCATATTGTTATTTTAGGCCCAGCTTTATTGCACACTTAATATATGATAGCGGAAGCATGTTATTTAGGCATCCTACATGCCTTTGCAAGCTAAAAAAAAATTTATTTAGGCTTTTCGTCGATATTTACTTTACAGTGGGCGTCTGGCCCCTAACCCGCCATATTAGCGGGGTAGGACTGAATATGAAATGGGACCATATATAGAGCTAAGATGCAAATTTTTCATAGACTTTGCATGATATTATTCCAACAAAATATATCAAAATTTTATTCTCAATTTCTTGTAAAGGACTGTTTAGATAGTCTCACTGTTTTTTTCGCAGATGAAAATCACATATGATGATCAATACCTAGTGAGTATTGGTGAAGATGCATCAATCATCCTTTGGAAGATTCAGGACAAAGAAGGCCGTGGCTTGAAGAGAGACAAAGAGATTGGCTGGGCAGAAGAGATTCTGATAACAAAAAGCGACCTAGAGGAAAAGGTTATGCATATAAATTTTGTATTTTGTAAAAGTAATATCTCAAGATTTGTTCTCATTGCAAGTTCTTGAGAGTATGGAAATATATCTGTATTTGCTAATGATGTAGTCTGTTGATATTTTGAACCATTCCAACATGTTTCGTTATGTAATATAGTTCTGATAACTAAAAGTGGCCTAGAGGAAGAGATAGTGCATATAAATATTATATTTCATACTACTAACATCTTAAGGTTCATTCTCAATGCAAGTTCTTTATATTTTGGGAATATAATAGTGTTTGTTGGTGATAAAGATTGCACAGTATTTTGAACCGTTCGAACATTTTCATTATGTAAATGTAATCCAAGCAAAAGTATACTATTTTTAAGCAATTTGAAACATTTTTTTGCCTAGCCAAAGTCTTCAATAATGCTGTACATTAAACTGTGAATCATGCTTAATTAAAATGTCTAACATTTTTTTTTCAGAATGCAAATGTAGCTGATCTGAATTCTCGAGTTGAAGAACTGAAGATGGAAAATGAATATCAGCTTCGATTAAAAGACATGACTTACAATGAGAAGATGAAAGAACTGACAGAGAAGTTTATCCAGGAGATGGAATCCTTGAAGACCAAGAATCAGGTAACTTAAATGTTATGATTTCTTCCTACAGCATATTTATGTGCTCATTTTTGCTAATAAAAGAGGATAGTTTGGACTTTTCCTTTTCTGTTACTCTCCAGCATTCTGCACCATACAAAAGTACAGAAAGTACGCAACTCTCATATAATCTTAATTTGGTGTTTGTGCTGTACTGAGAAGATTACTAAATCTTGTTTAGGTTGGTGAAGGCTGTTCTGACTTTATTCATTCTGTTACTGATGTCTTTGCTTGTTCCGCCGTCTGGTGTTACTATACTTCTTAGATAAGTAAAAGTATTTGTTTGTTCCAGCTTTTGGCTCCTTATTTTATATATTTAGTGTCATGACCTCAGTCTTCCTCAAGTTGATGTTCAGTCCCACTTGTTGGCTATATTTATTCAGTCTGTCTTTTTTTTTCTTGGATGTGCTGATGTGAATGTGAGAGTAGAGCAATATCAGCTGCGTATTCTAGATCTTCCTCTATGGTAAAAGCTATCCATCTTATTCCTCTAGGGGTATCCTCTCTTGTCTGGTGCATCACCCAATCTATGACAGTTAAAAATAGAATGGTTGACAAGGGGTGTCTCTGTCATATACCTGTATTTACTTCAAAAGTAAGGTTGCTTTGCGCAACACTGCATGTAAAGTTAGCATACTTTTTATGATGGAAACTATTCAACTAGGGATCCCATAAGCCCTTAGTATTTTCCATAAGCTATCCCTGTGTATGCTGCCAAAAGCCTTTTCAAAATTTAAAAAGTTTATATATAGCTGTCCCTGCCATTATGAGCACTGCTGTATATGTTCCTGATGGTGAAGATATGATCTGCGCATCTTCTGTTCTTTCTTAATCCTGCGTGTTCCTTCCTCAGTTTATTATCTCTGGCTCTTGAGATTCTGTGGATAATTATACTGCCCAATATTTTGCTGGAAACTGAGAGGAGGGTAATTCCTATCCAGTTGTTGCATTCTGTGAGGTCATCCTTTTTTGGTAATTTTATAATTGTTCCTTTCTTACATTCGAGTAGTGTTGTCTCTGTGCCAGATTTGTGCAAAGAGTGGTTCTAAAAGTTCTGCTGATAATTCAGGATCAATTTTAAAAGCTCTGCGCTTCAGTTGTCATGGCCAGGAGCTTTTCCATTCTTCAACTCTTTGATAGCTGTGATCCTGTGATAATTTCTTACTTTCTTGAAATATCTGTATTGATGTCCAGATCATTTTCAGCCTCATGAATGTTCAGCTGCATCTCTGGTGGTGTCTTATTGAGTATTTCTCTGAAGTGTTCTGCCTATCTTGCTTCTTGCCCCTGCCCTGTGATGATGAGATTTCCATGCTTGTCTCTTACTTATGTAATATTGTTTGCACCCCATTTTCCACCATGGTTTTTGTTATTTTGTATACTGTGCTTTGTTCATTCCTCAGTGCTGCCTGTTCTGTCTGCCCTGCAAGATCTTCTAGGAAATTCCTTTTGTTGGCTCAGGTTTGACATTTTACTTTCCTGTTCAGAATGCTGTACTGTTCAGTGTATATTCCTTTAACTTGGGGGACTTTGCTTCTGTTTTCATTTTTTTTTATTTCTTTCCTCATCCCTATGATTTTCAATGTTGCTAGTGGTATCCAATCTTGTATCTTCCTTTCTTCGAATCCCAAGGAGTGCTTCACTACTTTCCCTATATATTGTTGAAAGGACACTGAATATTTGGTCGATGTCATCAGCCTCTGTGCCATCCTGACTTTTGGCAGTTTGATAACATTTCTTTATATCTGACACAATAGCTTTCTTGGTAAGAAGGTCCTTCAGTTTGTTGATGTTGTATCTTTTTTGTCTTCTTAAGTTAGGTCCAATAGTTGTAAGCTTCACCTTTACAACTGCTACTACTAGGTGGTAATCACTTTTCACATCTGCACCGCTTCTTACTTTCACATCATGTAATGAGTGCCTCCATCTACCATTGATCATTAAGTGGTCTATCAGGTTTCTGTCATGGCCATTTGGTGATTCCCATGTTAGTTTATGAATTTCTTTATGTGGGAAGAGTATTCCTGCAATGACTAAGCTGTTAATGTTGCAGAAGCCTATCAGTTTATCACCATTCTCGTTTGCAGCTACCGCATCTCATTACTCTTTAGTTGTATGTATTGTCTGATCCAGCTTTAGCATTAAGGTCTCCCATTACTATGAAATGTTTATCTTGTGGTAGTTTTCATTTCTTTTTGTAATTGTAGATAGAACTCATCCTTGGCCTTTTTGTCACTGTCAATTGGTGGCGCATAGCATTGTATTATGGTGATGTTGGTGAATCTCCCTTTCAGTCTTGCTCTTATCAGTCTGTAGTTAATTGGTTTCTATTCAAGTAAGGACCTTTCTATTCCCTTTTTTTAGGATAATGGCTATGCCTCCACTGTGTTGACCATTCTCTCTTCCAGAGCAAAGTACTGTTTCCCTTGCTGCTGTTTTAATTCTACCTGTCTCAGTCCATCTGCTCTTGCTTATCCCTAGGATATATAGTATGTAGTTTCTCATTTCCATTGTGATTAGTTTCAGTTTTCCTGTCTCATTCATTGTCCTGACATTCCAAAATCCAATTCTAGTTTCATGTTTTGCGATCAGGACGTCCGTTTTTTGTGCCAGTGGCTTCCTTTTGGCTTTCATCACTGGGAGTCATACAAGCTTCAGACTCCGGGTGTCCATCCCGCAGCAAAGTTTGTTCATTTGTTACCGTTTCCTTGATGTGATTTCTTTTTAACATAGACAAGGGTGTCAGCTCTGTGCTAAAACCCCCAACCTGGAGGACCGAGGTGCCTGCTTTAGTCTGACCACTACCCGCACAGACCTTTCCAGCTTGGTAGAACCTGCCAGGAGTAAAACTCACGCTGACATAGCTCTGGGGATTGCCAGGATACTCAAGCTGCCATACCATGACAAGGTATTGACATCAGTGATGGCAGCATGCTCTGTCTACCCTGCTATAAATGGGTACCTGTCTGTGCTGTGAGTTAATAAAGATGAAAGAGATGAGGAAGGGAACTGATGACCCCAGCCTGATAAAGTTGAGACCTAGTATGTGAAGTCTCTAGCACTCAATTCCCCTATGGGCGCCATCTGTTATGGAACTAATTTAAAAAACCAAATATACATGTACGTGGATGTATTTAAAGTTTGGTTTACAATAACAGTTACATTGAAAATACATTGTATTAGAGCACAAATATAAGGACTTAATCTTTGGTGAAAGTATCAGGCTTGTGATGTTGAATGAACTGTTTTTTTTATTTCTACTAAAAATTAAGGTTCACATAATGAAAATTTCATATAACCAAGAACCTTCTGGAACCAGTAAATTTTGTTTAACCCGGGGGCAGTGTGCTGTATTTCTATTATAGAGCCATGTGCCGGTGTATACTGGAAACTCTTTGCATACACGTCAACCCCCAGGGGTGAAAAACCTGTACAAAAAATCAGAAAAAAACTAAAAAATCCATAAAAACCTGTGCAAAAAAAAAATAAAACGAATACACAAAGACAGATAAAAACCATGCAACTACCATTTTGTTCTTTGAGAAAATAAAAGATCATTATTTTTTCACCCATGCTTTTTCCTAAGTTATTTTTACTGCTTTTACCTTGTTTGTATTATGCACATTTAGTACTATTATGCACATTTAGTACAGTCCTTCACGTTGAATATAAATAGGAAACACACTACGGAGTGTTACAACAGCATATTTATACTATAATAATTAGGCAAAAAACATGTACAAAAAGTATGTACAGCTGTACAAATCTGAAAACAAAACAAAACTGTACATAATATGGATAACCTGTACTAGTTGGCATGTATGTCTTTATATTTCCATATAGGTTTTAAAAACTGACAAGGACAGGGAAGAGGCAAAACATGATGAAGAAATGGCAGAATTAATGGACAAACATGCCAAGGAACTGCAAGATTTAGGTTTGTAACATAAAAGACTTGTCTTTTTCTTCTGCTATTTACTTTTATGATCAAATATAACCACAAAGCGCATTTGGGAGCTGAAGTGTTTGTTTTTTAGTCTAGGCTGTCACATTAGCTGCTGTAAGTCTGTAATATAGGATTTCTGTAATATTGTCTATCCGTCTGCCTCTAGGTCTTCCCTGTGCCCTAAAGCCAAATCTTCTACTGTTGCAGACATTTGTTCGTAAATCTTTTCTTCTTGGGTCCTTAGCCCCTGACTGACATAGCAGTCAGTGGCCATCACGCCAAGTGGCGTCTTGTAGGGCAGCAACAAACTGTCCCCATTTTGTTTGATGGACATCCTTCATGCCGTGCCTCAACTCTGGTTCATGCTTTGCATCGCAGCCTCCACTGTTCTCCGCCAGGTTGTCTTTGGTCTGCCTCTCTTTTGCCGTCCTTCTGGGGTCCATAGCATGGCAGTTCTAGTGATGGTGTCAGGGTCCTTTCTGTTGGTAAATGATCAGGCTCTATTCTCTTGCCATGGCCAGAACACTTAATTTCTGTCTATGTAATATATTTGTATTCCTACAGTATTTCTGCTGTCATCATTCCTCATTTTTGTCTCTCCAGGTACTGTTAATTGCTCTTCTTAAGCATCTCATCTCACACCAGGGATTATATTTGACAATGATATTTGAATCTTTGAATAGTGGTAACAGTTGGTAAGTTGCTGTACTGACTTTTGTGATATCTTCTTTCAATATCTTTGTCAAGGCTTCCATTTTCAGTGAAAATACTTTCTTGGTATTTAAACTCTGTAACTTTTTTTAAGCTTGATGCTATTGCCATATATGTTAAGTGGGCCTTCTTAGTTTCTATCTTTGATGTGCTGATCTTCATGTTATATCTTCTTTTTCTTTAACACTTGAATTTGCTGATGCCTTTGGCTGCAGGTGCTATCTTTCTCCATTCTTGTCTGTTGTTGTATATGTCTGCAAAGTTTTGTCTTCCAGATATTTGTAAGTATATTTTATTGCTCTTCGCTAATTTTCTTTGTAATTATCTTTTTCACTTTCCATCAGTTTTATAGATGCTTTCTTTTCCCTTTTATTATATTTTTCAGTTTATCTGCATCAATTTTTATATAATCTTTGACAAAGATCAAATTATTATCAATACTGCATTATTATGTTATGAACAATTTAATTTGCTTCTGTTATTGTTGTTTTGGTCTTACAACAATATTGTTTTTTTTTTCAACTAATGTATGGACCTGATCATTTTGGAAATCTGTCCTTGTTTTCAGAATAATAGAGACAAATTGATAATATTTATTATTTTAGATATCTTTTCTTGTTTTTGGGATACTAGAGAGAAAATTGATAACATTGATTATTGAGATCTTTTATTTTTTGTTGTTTTGGGGATACTAGAGACAAAATTGATAACTTTGGTTATTTTAAATACATTTTCTTGTTTTTGGGATATTATAGACAATATTGATAATATTAGTTATTATGATTTTTTTTTTTTTTGGGGGATACTAGAGACAGAATTAGTAACATTGATTATTGAGATTTTTTCTTGTTGTTTGGGATACATGATACAAAATTGATAAAATTGGTTATGGAGATCCTTCCTTGTCTTTGGGATACTAGTGTCAAAATTGCAAACAATAATCTACTTATATTTGTAGATGCCATTTATATTAATGGTCAGATTTTAAGAAATATGCAGCTGGGTGCATTTTTACAGTAATAGTTATAAGCAAAATCATATCAAAACATTGCTGATTTTGTCCAAAAATCTAGAATCTGCAAACAACCAGAAACTGATGCTAGAATATGAGAAGTTTCAAGAACAACAGGCAAAAACATTGAAGATACAGGAAGACTACGAGAAACAATTAGTGGAGATGGAAGAGAGCAAGGAGAAGGCACTGGAGGAACTGACAGCATATTATGAGGCTAAATTACAAGATATGAGAACAAAACTTGATCAGGTGAGATAAGCAAGAAGTTTATAGACAAGATGTCAACAACAACAAAAACTCTTGACATGTGTAGCAATTCATTCAAATGATAACACATTTTTCTTGAAATTTAGTTAATGTTAACAGTAGGTATGATAAAAAATACTATATAGAGCGTTACAACATGAGGTAGTCTGATCATCAGAAGTATCCCCCCCCCCCCAATCGGACAAGTGTTTTGGCCCTTTAATCTCCTTTACACTTTAAGAGGAGGGGAGGGTGGGCCCACTTGGGTCATGACTTCCAGGTGCCAGCTTCCTGTTGTCTTTCAAGCCTGTGCTGGGAATTGAACCCACTCTACCTTGGTTGTGACTTTCAGCTTCACTCCTGGTTTTATCGATGCTGCCAGCTTTAGGCAGTTGTGAAAGTAACCAATATGTTGTATATAAATTACTGTCCTTAATTCAATTTTTTTTTTTCTTAACCAGCGGCACTTGAGCTTTCAGCCCTTCGGCCCAATGACATGTCATTGCGAGGCTGGGGAACCTGAGGACTTTCCTTCCAACCCGGTCAGGAGCTTCGCTCCTTCCCATCCACAGAGGGTTTATCACAGGAGCCGTTCAGGTTATTCAGTCAAATTTCCGGTCGTAAACATTCCTTCAAACGTTGACGCCCGGGTTTGAACCATGAACACCTGGTCGCCAGTACAACGCCGTAGCCATTACACCAGCGCGGCTCCCATCTTTAATTCAATAGCCCATTGCAGTTGCTCCCACAGCCAACATGATGCCCTTTCCACCATTTCACTGAGCCTCTTAAGTGCCCTTATTCTTGACTGGCATTTCAACCCAAGAGTTTCACTAGATCATACACTGAGGCAACCACTAGACCTCTTGCACCTACCTCTACAGATATAACTTTTGCTGTGAACCCATCATGTCTGAAGTCTATGACCAGATCCTTATACTTAGCCAGTATGAATGAGTGTTGTTCATCTAATCTGGATTCAAATGGCACTGTCAGCTCAATTATTATAATCTGGTGCGACGATGAGGAGCATAGCATTGTATTCAGTCATCTTCAAGATCTAATGATTTCTGGGTATGAACCTCACCCAGGAAGATCTACTGCCATCTCCCAGTCATTTGCACAGTCAAGAATAGATGAGAAACTGATATTTGGTTTATGGTACACAGACAGACAAATATTTGTTGATATTGGTAGCAGAAATGAAGCTTGCTAAAGATAATTTACATTGTCATGAATGATTCTGGAGCCGTGGTTAGTGCACTGACTTCCTAGCTCAATGATCCATGGTTCAATCCCCAGTTGAGATGGGATATTTTAGACTGCAGACAGCTCTGGGGTCGACCCAGCCTCCTGAATTGGGCACCAGAGCAACTCTGAGAAGGTTAAGGCGGCTGGTGTGATGGTTACCACATCACCCCTAGTGCATCGATGGTTAAGAAAATATGGGCCTAACATCATATTCCCAATATGCCTCAATGGGCGTGTAACGGGATCCTTTACATTTACCTTTATGTATGATTTTAATAAGGAACCTGAAACAGAAGACTGATAAAAAGATGAGTCTTTGTCCTTTATATTAAGTTACCTCCCCGTGTAGTTCCTGAGGGAATCTCTGAGGAAACACAGAAAGAATAGAACTACTGCTCTGTGACACATTTTATAAGAGGTGAATAATAATGCAACCTTGTGGTTGGGCTGGCAACCTTGTGGTTGGGCTGGCAACCTTGTGCGTTGGGCTGGCAACCTTGTGGTTGGGCTGGCAACCTCAGCGTGTAAAGCAAATTGCTATAGAAATCCCGACTGTAAGAGTGCATGAATGCTTTGATGCAGGTTTCTTGCATCGTGGCCTGCTGCAATGGTTGCTCCAGGCTCCATAAGTTACACAAAGAGGAAAGAAGAAGAATAAATTACCAGTGGTTAAAAAACTGATGAAGATAAACTATATCGCTTTCTTTCTTTCTTGATCGGAACCTCTTCTACACCCTAACAGAGTGTAGAGGTTAAACTATATCACACGTATTGTTATTAAATAACCTGTTACATAAGGTGATTTGAATAACATATTTACAGGGTGTCCATAAAAGATTGTACCCTTTTCAAAAAAATTTATTCTCGGCCCCATGACGTGGTGGAGCCGCGGTAGCATAGTGGTTAGTGCACTGGCTTCCTAGCTCAGTGGTCTATGGTTCAATCCCCAGATGAGGTGGCTCCTGGATCGACCCAGCCTAAGTGGGTACCAGAGCAACTATGGGAAGGTTAAGGTGGCCAGCGTGATGCTGACCACATCACCCCTAGTGTGCCAATGGTCGAGAAAATATGGTCCTAACACCATATTCCCAATATGTCTCAATGGGCATGTAACGGGACCCTTTACCTTTTTACCCATGACGTGGTACGAGGATGCTTTCTATCACAAAAGTCAGATAATCTCTGCAAGTTTTTAAGCATACCTTACAAAGACTCAAAAAAGTGCGCATTCGCGCAGCGGTTATTTCAAGTGAAGCTTTTGCACTTGAGTTGCAACCCGGTAATTGTTACATGTCTCTCTACACACTGGTCAAGTAGGTGAAAAAAAAGAAATAGGTACATTCTTTTTGAGTCTTTGTAAGGTATGCTTAAAAACTTGCAGAGATTATCTTACTTTTGTGATAGAAAGCATCCTTGTACCACATCATGGGGCCGAGAATAAATTTTTTGAAAAGGGTACAATCTTTTATGGACACCCTGTATTATGTTTTGTATTAAGTAACTTGCAGCTAAAAACTGATTAAAAGTACAGAAATAAGTTCATTTGTTTCATTCACGCATAAGTTATGCCAGTTTTTCTTGCTTCCCAGAGCAGTGATGAAGCTCAACAGCAAATGAGAGAGTATGAGGAAACAAAGAAGCAGATAGAGGAAGATGCAGATAGGGAGATCCTGGACATGAAACATCAGTACGAAAGAAAGCTGAGAGAAGAGAGAGAGGCAAACTTGAGACTTAAAGGGGAGACAGGAATAATGAAAAAGAAGGTGTGTTGACATTAAAGTATATTTGCCATTTTTGTTTCTGTCAGTCAATTGATCAGTGCTCTTGTCTTGCCATGTTAGCATATATCAGTAATCTTATATTTTCATTTATCTTAATTTTTGTATGTTTGGTTCATCTTCCTTCTTTTCTGGCATAGTGTTTCTTCAGATGGGCCCCATGTCAGAACTTGATTAATTAATATGAGAGGTTCATCATCATCGTCAGTCCACAGAACAAAGGACTATATTTGTTTTTCTCCACTGATCTTTATTTAATTGTTTTATGTTAATGCTCTTCACTGATTTCTGTTTGTTGTTCTCCAATTATTTTTATGTTGTTGTTCTCCACTGATTTGTATTTTGTTATTCTCCACTGATTTTTATTTTATTGTCCTCCACTTATTTCTTTTTTGTTATTCTCCACTGAATTTTTATTTAATTGTTCTCCCTTTTTTTCAATTTTGTTGTTCTTTGCTGATTTATATTTTGTTGTTCTTCACTGATTTATGTTTTGTTGTCTACTCATTCATATTTATTTGTTGTCCACTGATTTGTATTTGGTTGTTCTCTACTGATTTACGTTTTGTACCATCCCCTTTAGCTTTGCACTTGAGGCTTTGTATGCTTTGGGTTACTGTTCTTCATTATGTTCTCTTTGACCTCCCTACACTTCTCTTTACTTATGGGCTCCAATCAAAGGCATGTTTAATTACATAGATTATTATAATGTTGGCTACTTCCTATAGTATGTCCTGTATATTTCTGCTTCTGTTTTTTCTTACTTCTGGTCGTCTAGTGTGGAGAATGCAACAGAGGCATCCATGGTGAACAATTTTTAAAAATAAAGTTTCATTAATTGTTTTTTATTCCCAGTATTCCCATTTCATCTTCATCTTTGTTCCTTAGTGGATTGGTTCTCATACCAAAGATCTTTATTTCAGACTCTTGGCACTCAGCTTTGATCTGTAGAGTCGTTATTCTCCAATTTTCTACTTCACAGATGAAAACAAACTCATCTTTTTCATTAAGAATCAACTGTGACAGTGTCCTTTGTCTGTCAAGATCTCCAAATGTTTCTCAGTACCATTAATAAAAAAAAAAAAGCAGACTTTGTCTTTCTTAATCTTGCCTTTATATGCTTTGTGTTTAACTGAAGTTTATGACACTGCCCAGTTAAGTTATGTGGAGTTCTTTTTATCAAATGGAGTTATGTTTTCTGTTTTTCATCTGTTTACAGTTTTTTTGTCCAGTGTGTTTATTTAATTCTGTATTTTTAACAACTATGCAACAGCACTGGCAGGCATTCAACTACTTTGTCTTAGTGGTCCCCATACAATTAGATGATATTTGAAGATATGGCCTTGCCATTCCTTACGATTAGCCACTAAAAATCCAGCGGTCTGCATCTAAATCCTTTATTTTCAAACACCATGTTAAATACCGACAAACGGCTGAACATCCTAAATCAGTGTTATCAAAGAACAGTGAATTTTATTTTAAGGCTCACCAAATTTCATGTTTTTTGTTGTGTTTCATAGATATAAATTACAGCTGCATGTGGCTTTCTTAATCTGTGAAGTGTTTCAAAATCATATGCATACATGCCACACCTCAGACATGAAAAACCTGTACAACAAATCCAAAAACCCTGTACAGAGACCCGCAAAACCTGTACAGACTGAAAAACGTAACAATAGAGTTAATTAATGTACAAATATATTCAATTAGATGGTTCTGCACCATCATAGTGACATGCGCCCTTTGCCTTTTTAAGCATGTCTTCACTTGCTTTAAAACCTAAACAACAAGAGTTAGAATTTATTTTGTACCGGTATTGTAGAAAAGCTGTGACTGTATCATCATTTAGTCTATTTCTGCAAAAAAAATTAATACAATTTATGGTGGAAATGAAGAACAGTTTGGTGTGTGTTCTATAGTGCCTTATAAAAGTATAGATCTAAAGAGACCAGTAATAAGCGTTATGGGTTAGGTTTAGGAATCTTAAATCAAATATATATATATATATATATATTTTTTAAAGCTAGCAATGAAAATATAAACTGGCGCAATATTATATATTCTCTACCGAACTTCAAAAATTGGAATAGCCGTTATACCCATACGAATTTTAGTGTCAATCAAACATTGATAGTAATTAATTATTTAATAAATATAAATCATTGGATGACCGTAATGATGATCACCCAAGGCAAAATCACATTGTTTTTTAAAGAAACGAAATTAAAACTAAGAAGAGAAGTAACTCCAAATAAACTTTTCTCTGACCTGGTTAAGATGCAAATTTGCCTTGCTTTTGTGGGTTTTTTTTTTCAGTTTCATAATTTGGTCATATCGGAATGACGGTCGCCGAATGCTCCGCATGTATTTTCGTACCATTTAGATTTCGGGTTAACCCTAACCCCAACTGTAACCCTAATCCTAACTCTAAATGGTACGAAAATACATGCAGAGCATTCGGCGCCCGTCATTCCGATATTAGGCCTACCCATAATTTGTTTTGTATTATTATTCAAATTTATATTTCTTACGCACTTTCTACCGTAAACCTAACCTCAACCTTAACTCTAAATGGTACGAAAATACAAATATTAAACATACTCGACGGCAATAAAGGTAAAGATTACCAGAATCTCAGTAAAAAGAGTTGTCAGAATCATTCAAGTTGAATAAATTCAACTCAAACAAGAATTTTTGTGCTCTTTTTCCACAAAATGTTTATGATTCGGCGGTATGGCAGCGTCCATGTTTGTAACTTTCGCTTTTGTAAAATCACTATTATCAGTTCTACCGTATTCGCTAGCAGTAAAATATTTTGTTCGTTTCAAGCTTAGTGGCCAGATTTTTCAATGCTGAATCCGATTATGCCCAGCAATTGCCGATACGATTGTAAACAGAAGAGTTCTGGTGCTTTTAAAATAGGACGTACGTTTTATAGGTGTATGGGAACGAGGTATCGCACTACTTCCGTGACGTACTCGGTACGGCACAGCGACAAAAATTGTCAAGATTTATGCCGTATGGCGTACGTCATAATGGTGCTGAAAGGGTTAATAATTAGGCGAAAAAACCCGTACAGACCCGTGTACGGCCCGTACACATCTGAAAACGCAAACACCCCGTACAGATTATGGGTAAACCTTTAAGTGTGGCATGTATGCATATGGCAAACAAGTGCTTTCAAATTCAGCTAGTAAAATATCAGAATGAACTGTTTATTAGTATCAAGATCATACTAGTTTTTTTGCCACACTTCTGAAAGCACTTGCTCTGAAGCATGATAATTTTGATCAAATGAAGACCTCGAGCATAAGGAAAATTCTTTTAATTTTCTTGCCAAACACTATCATCATCCACGAACTGCTAACTTGAAGACACCAAGAAGACATACGCACCATCATTGCAAGTACAGTATATGCTTGAATTTGCTTGGCTACATTCTCAGAAGAGACCCTGACACCATCACCAGAACTGCTATGCTATGGACTCCAGAAAGAAAGCAAAAGTGAGGCCAACCAAAAGCTGCCTGGCAGAGAACTGTGGAGGCAGAGATGCAAAGCATGAACCAGAGGAGCACTAACAAAGGATGGCTGCCAACCGAGTAAAGTGGAGACAGTTTGTTGCTCCCCTACAAGATGCCACCAAGTATCATGGTCACTGATTGCTTTGTCAGTCATCGGACAAGAACGAAAGAAGAAGACCTTGTGGCCATAACTTAGACTATTCTCTTTAACCTTTGTCCTAGTAAGATGCATCATCTAATTTTGTTTACCTTGCTCTAATTCTGATCAAGCAGACACAAATATTTTATATACTTGTGTACTGGTTACTTTGACATAGACCTGTGACTGTGACTGCCATAATCTTTTCCAGTTCACCACCCTGCAGAAGGAGATTGATGACCATAAAGATGAGATCAAAAAGCTGCAGGCAGAGACTTCCAAGCTGAATAATGTCATTCGTAGCTTAGAAAAAGACATTCAAGGTCTAAAGAAGGAAATACAGGAAAGAGATGATACCATTCAGGACAAGGTAGGTTATGTTTTGGCATTAATTTAATATTTGAAAGGGTTGTGTTTTATTTAGCTTATAGCCCATTTACTACTTTATTTACTACTTTATTTACCCGACTCTAAGATGCCATACACGTGTGCAGGCCACCAAGAACCACTTTTGTCAGTAGTGAAACGTCAAAAGCTTGCCTGGTTTGGGCATGTAACTCGTCATGACTCCCTTTCGTAAACGATCCTCCAGGGAACAGTGAAATGTAAATGGAGAAGAGGAAGGCAAAGAAAATCCTGGGCTGATAACATCAAAGAATGGGCAAGGCACGGTTTTTCCACACTTGTACTCATTGCTGAGGATAGAGAGCAGTGGAGGACCATGTCTGCTGATGCTTCCACCATGGCACCCCTACGACCCATGACGGGTTACGGGTTGTGATGATGATGATGAAGATGCCATTGGCATTTCATAGACAGGGGTTGTCGGCTGTGTGCTAAAACCCCCAACCTGTAGGACCAGGGTATCTGTTTTAGTCTGACACCTACCTGTCTAGACCTGTCCAGCTTAGTTGAGCCTGCCAGGAGTAAAACAGTTATTTCTTTGTTTCATTATGTATTGGTATCCTTCTCAACAATTGTTACTTCTATCAGGAAGAATAATTTTAATGTTATTTATTTTGAAACTACACTTAAAGATGCTGGAAGGGATTTTTTAATGACTTTTTTCTGTGCTGAGGACTGTGCAACTCAAAAAATACATGTAACATGCAAAATAAAGATAATTTTAGTAGTTTCTTACTGCATTTTAGTGGTGTTCTTAATTCATCTTCACTGATTGCCATTAGCTGAAAACAAAGATCTTCCTCATTTCTGGTAACTGCTTTCAGAGCATACAGTACTGGCACATTTTCCCCTATGTGGACAAGAGCCAGCCTTGTATTTCAGGTTTTTCCCAACTCCATCAGCTCCCTTTCCGTGGTTTTTCTTTATATTTCTCTGTGCATTCCTTTTCTTCTTTTACCTGAAGAGTTCTGCCTCAGAGTTAAGATGTGAAAGAATCTGTTTTTATGCACTCTTAAAATGTTCCCTTGCCAATTCCTGATCTTTTTTTCACACATAACAGACAAGAGAGTGCTAAGTGTGGCTGACACCATTTAGACAACAGATGCCAAGGCCAATGAGCCTCGTTACCAGGCATGCTAGTCGCTAATACCTGAGGCCAGGTTTTATGAATAGGGGTTGAAGAGTTAAAATTCTATCTGATGTGTCTCGCACCATCGAGACTTTAAGTGGGAGTCATCTCTTGAGACCATTAATTTTCATAGAACATTTGTTGTGTCTGGATTATTGCTCTTGTAAAATATTTTAGTGAACAATACATTAAGTCTGACTTGAACATGTAGACAAGACAACAGTCTTGATCACAGTACTTAGTGTTTACGGTTTCAGAACAGGAACCACGTAGGTCTCATGCTATTGACATAAGTTTGTAATCCAAACAACGATTGTAGGAAGAAGAAGTTGCTTCTTTTATTTCATATTAAATGTATGATTCACTCTTTTTCTTTTTTCTCTTATTTTAGGTACCACAAACTGATTTTTCATTTTGTTTTTATAGGGTCTTTGTTTATAGATCTTAATGGATCTCTTTAAGCCATGAAATTTCCTTTTTAAATTTTAAAAATCGGACATCAAACAACCGAGTTACAGCATTTCAAAATTGTGGGGAATTACAAAAATTTTCAAACATCTTCGCACCGAACAAATTGCCTGACTTTGCACAATCATAACTACAGTCAACAAACACTTACCAAGTCAATAATGCTTTTTGTACAAAGTCATACAAGTCCTTATTGCAGAAAAGAAACATGGGAAGTACAACAAATCAATTAAATGAATTATGGTCCATCAAAATTGACAAAAGATGCAGTAGCAAGTCTCATTGTTGTGCTCGCAAAGTGCAAATATGCATTTTTATGCACTCATAAATCAAACACTACACACAGGAAAGCTATAAGATTTATTGAGCTTAAAGAGAGCATTATATACTTGATGCTTAATTTTTTTGAGCCACATGAAATACTGAATACTATAAAACTGCATTATGTGAAAATGGATCGAAGGCTAAATTTGCAGTTCGGAAGAAAAATCTCACGAAATTCCAAATGTTGTCATAAAATCATGAATATTGCAGCTATAGAGCTGAAAACTTCCATATTAATGTAATTTGAGTTGTACAATTCAAATTGATGGTTATTTTCTTGATTGAAACAACCTTTACTGCTTAAAATTTGATTTTTATAAACAAAAAAACATTGCATATTAGTCCGTGTCCAACTCACTGTCACTTGAGGTCAGCTGCATCAAAAGATAATTGTGTGTTCAGAAAGTCCTCAAGTGAATCTCCTCTCAGGGCACTGGCTTCTTGTACTGACATCTGGCACCTGTATTGTAGCTGTCCTTTACTCACATTCTGTTCATGTAGCACAGAGAAACCAAGAGGTCACCTGAGAGAAATTTGTTGGGAGGGACGGGAAGAGGACAAATTGCATGATTGTGTTATTTTATTATTAATACAAAAAATGTCGGCCAAATTATTTTTTCTTTCCCTTTGTTAATCATTAAGCATTTATTGCGGCATTAATTTTTACTGCATTTACCATTTAAATCATTATATTAATTATACAGTAGATTGTAAGTCTCTCTTTTACATGGATTATGTCATTTGTCTTTTATGTTTGTAATTGTAAAATAAACTCAAAACCTGTAGAGGCTTCTAGGAAAGCTTCAACTACATAGTAGCCTAATGATTTTTAACATCAGAGAATGAGAGGAAATAATATGATATATACACTTTACACAACAAGACGTACTAGCTCCGATGTTGCATTTTCCTAGTTCTTCAGAAGACAGAACTGTGCCAATAGATTTGTCACAGTAGAAATCCGTGGCAGAGCCGGATGTCTGCCTCTTCCCGTCATTGAAAAATGTGCATCATAACGATTGTCCCCTGAAACAATTGAGAAAAAAAAGGTTAATTATGCGAGAGAAGCAATTTTTAAAAAAAGATTAACGTTCACAAGCTAAATTCTAAACATGACCTTTGACATCCATAACGTTATCGAAAGTAGGTCAGCGGCTTTACAAGCTGTTACTAAGTGTTAGACCTTAATTCTGATACCGAATGTTTAGAAAATGGTGATTGTCCAATAAAACAACCAAATAGCTACATAAACAACAATACCCCACCCCCAAAATTGCTTAAAAAACGAAAAACTTTCTGTCTAAATGTGTTAATCGAGCAGCCACATTTGGCTGTTCTTTTACTAATACATCCGCCCTCCATCACTTGCCGTTGCTATATTGCAAATAAACAAAATAGGGCTGAAATGAATAGAAATAAAACAAAATTCAAAACTTACTCAGAACACATATTAAGTCGACTTCCATTGGTGAAACTTTCATTTCAGCGCCTGAGTCATTTCGTGCTGTGTTTCGTACAGCCGGCCCGTCGTGTCCGGGTTTGTCAGATGGAACATCCGCCTTTATGTTTACACGCCGAAATTTGTTGGAGGTGCTCTGTTTTAACGTTCTTTCGCTCTTTCATCAAATAACGATGGTGTTTAAAACTTTGATACGATTTTAGCAGAATGGTTGCTCGTTTGTTTGATGTAACACAAGTGTAGGTAGGCGTCCCAGATGTGTATTAAAATCCAAACTTTCTCATTCACTTCGAATTTACGATATCTTCGTATAAAAAATCTGTGCCTTATGTTACATGTGCGTAAACCTCAGTTTTCGCTCTTCTCATTGGTGAAAACCGTATTAGTGTAGCATTTTTGAGGACGTAGCGCGGACGCTTTGAATGAGGTGGGGGTCCTGTCAGAGAATTTCGCTCTCGTGAGCGCCGGTCAGCCAGTGCACGGCAAGAGCGATTTTAATGGTGTTTTATTTTGTTGTCTCACTCAATTTCAATGACACGCAGAAAGTTACAATTGACATATTATGAAAGATCAAGGAACCAGAAGATATAATTTTTATTTAGAAAAGGCAAATTAATTACTAGGCAGAGCGAGGTTGAAAAGGGCCCAAACTGGGCCTTGCTTGCACGTCACAGAATTTTCCGACCGCGGCGAAGAGGCAGTTTGTGGTACCTACTTATTTACAATTTCCATAATGATGAAATTGAGGGCGTTGCCATGATACTGTAGGGCAGATTTCATGCATAATGAATGTCAAGTCATTGCTGGTTTAATAATTTCCATCCTGATAACTATCTTATATCCCATGTCACATGGACAACTAAAGTATTATAAAGTGATAGATATGAGTATTAATATTTTGTCAAAGCAGGTCTTTACTTTTACCTGTTCTAATTGGTTGGGCGCTAAGTGTTCTACATCCTGACTTTCCTGTATATGCATTAAGGAATCGTAAGTACAAAAAATAGTCTTTCTGTTTTCAAATGATGCCTGCCATGTGTGACGTGTACTGGAAAAAGAGCCTACAGTAATCTGACCACTTATTGTGACCTTATAGCTGCTCTCTGATTTGCTAGCTAACATGCATTTTACCAACTGTCTATTTCTGCAATGTACCATTTTGTCCCCGCCTTCTTTTCTGTAAACACGGGCTAACGCTATGTTTACCATCTTCGTTGACTTGTCAGTCAAAACAGGAAACAAATCACGCTTTATTTTACTCCTTTCCACTCTCGCGAGCTTATCTGTCAATCATATAATACTCGACAGACAGACAGCACGTGAGAAAGGCGGAACTGACCCTTTGAAGTTGTCCAGTGAAATTATAGAAATCCCTAGTTTCTTTGATGTGGCAAAATGGGCATTCTACAGGTAAAACCGCTAGGAGACAGAAAGTCTTTTGATGTTGGTCAAAACTCCAGACGAGAACCGCTGGAAAGACTGAGACGTAAGCCTTTGAACTTTCATCTTTCGCTTCTGAATTTTTGGTCTCACACAGTAATGCGAAATAACGCCATTAGAGATGAACGAAATTTAATGATATATATGCTGCTGTTTCTATAACCCATCTATCAGTCGTCACTCAGAATTTGAGAAGAATCTAGCGCACAGCCTTAAACCATTTCTTTGGGATTACTGGTTAATTATAAAGTGAATCGTGGAAATTTTTATTCTGGAATTTCTGCTAAATAGTGCTAAGTATTAGCAGTGTTTTACAGTGATAGCATTTAAAGTTAAACACTTAAATACTTTAAACATACAGTTAAATACTTCACTTAGATTTTTTTTTCTTGCTAGTAAGGCGTATTAACTAAAATAACGCGTAGCGATTTCCATAACCAGATATTCAATTTAAATGTTAGACCGTTCCTGTCCGCTACCTAGCTGAGACGAGACGGTAATTTGTGTTTACAGCGTAGACGGCTAACCAGACCGAACTTAGAGGTGTTAGAACGACTGATAGGGGGAGGGAAATAAATATTGTTTATATCTCATTTTATAATTATTGTTATTATAGCGTCTATTATTTTTTTTTAATGCCATACGACAAATTAACAGATACCGACAATTTACTAGCTACTAAATGATAAGTGATAATTTGTACGTGGCGCATTGTGAGAAATAAATAATAAATAACACACTGTGCGTGTGACCCCAGCCAGCCGCGAGAAGGGGCGGGGGGAGTCTTCATCGGCTCAGTCTGACCCACCTCCGCGGCCAGCAGTGTCTGTGTGTAAGGCGTAGGGAAAAACACAGTGTATCTTTTCAAATTCGTCAGGATTTGACAGAGCGGAGGAGAGACTATCGTGTCCCCGTCTATACATATTTATATTTACATAGAGTGGTAGCATTTTCCCATAAAATATTTCTTATATTTTTAGCAGACCTGATCCAAGTGGACGAACCAGCGATCTTTTCATTTCCTTTTCCATTTCCATGGTTAAGCGTGTACAAGCCGAGATACTATATGACTGTAACTTATAATACTGGACTTATCAAATCCAGGATACTATTTTATCAGCCAACAGTGGGGTGGGTATACCTGAAACATTATTATTATTTTTTCCTCAACACCTGACAGTTGTAATCCAAGTGGAGTACTAAAATATACGCTGTACAGGGACTGGCACTCTGACAAAGAGTCGGCCGATAGAAAATTCATCATCATCATTTGTAACAACCGGATTTTTCCAGATTTTCTAGAAGTGTTCCCCTCTCTTAAAACGGTAAACACCAAGGACCCTCACATATTCATTATTTGTAGTAAACCCTATATATATATATATATATATATATATATATATATATATATGACCCTGTGGCCAGAAAGGTGCAATTTTAGACCGAGTAATAGATGTCGATCTAGTCTACGGTGTATATTTGTCCTATTTGGCATTCTCACACGGGAATGGGCGATCTAAACGAAACACTTTTGCCATCTGAAAGGAAGACAAACGTGTGAGACGCAGAAGATGTAATGAGATACGGCCTTTGGTTTTAGACATCTCGGCGCTGTCTGACACCAGAGGAACACACCTTGTTGAGCACAAAACCGTGAGAGGTCTGACTCCAGGCAAGAGATATCGTGGGAATGTAACCACTAGTGGGCGGACCTCGAATTGTGTACGTTTAGGAAGATTCATAACCCTCCACTCCCAAAGGAGCATAGGCCTTCAACAAACACATGCCAAGTCCTCCTGTCACGTGCCATCGTCTCAAGTTCTTTCCACGTTCTCCTTATCATTTTCACCTCTGTTTCCAGCTCTCTTCTCCATGTGCTTCTTGGTCTACCTCTGCCTCTCTTGCCCTGGGGGTTCCAGAACATGGACTGCCTTGTAATGCTATCAACAGGTGTTACGGTGGGATAATTTAGATGATCATGCATGGACACGCGAATGATAGCAGGTGTTCTTTCAGGACATTATTGTCTGTATACATAACAAAAGCCAGTAGGTGAACAGGTCCAAGGGAAAAACATGGTTGACATTTAACAAACAAAGTCACTTCACAATGGTCCATCAAACATCAAAAGTACATGGCAATGGATAAGCGTAGTAGATTATCTCTGGTCCGTCAATAAGGTTCAAACGTTAGGCATCTTTAAGTGGCAATAATATGATAATAATACACTCCTCTCATCTCCACCCAATCTTGGCCGTTGTACTAAAGGTTCGGGCAATCCACGAAAACCAAAGTAATGCGGCAGAAGAAATCAGGCCAAACAAAATATTAGTTGCCTCCTTATCTCAAAGTTACTTGTAGTAATTTATGGTATGAACTTCTAGATAAGTTTTATGAACCATCTTACACATAACGTGGTGGCCTCATAAAATCAATAATGCCACAATGGATATATTTATATTACTCTCCATTATCCCGGAGCTCGAAAAATTACATCTCTCTTGAACGCAAACACAAAGACGGAAGACCAATTAATTTACACACTGAACCCCACGACATATGACCAAAACGTCACTAGTTGACCGTCGCTCAACACGGGTGAACGCATCGCTCACCACGGGTGGACGCTTCGTGCAAACCGTAGTTTGACTACAGGCGAACACAATTCCTCACATAAAAATGGAAATGTGCTAGCGTGTAGTAACATGTCACACTATTTTATCTGCATCTCAAATCTATCCTTAACATATCACCCCCTTCGCGGTGTAAAAAAAACAAATTTATTTGTTGTTTTTTTTCAATTCAAATATTTCCTATGCAGAAATCTCGGCCAAAATTGATCATATCACAAATATTAAGCCATATCGAAAATAATCTAGTCGCAGTCAGTCTGCCTAATGTAACTTCTTATTAAATAACCTGCTAGATGAATTTGTCATCAGTCATAAACTGTCATATGTCCATAAGTAAAAGTCATATACAGTCGAAAAATACATAAATGTATGATCACTGTGAGTTTATAATAACCATATCAAAGAAATAGCATGCATATATGAAAATGGTATGAGATATATAAAATAAATAAAAACACAAAATCCAAATCAAAAATTCAACAATGCATGAATAATAAAATATAACAAAAATAGAAGGTTGTATCCCCAACTAACAATGTTGTCCAAAATCCTAAAATTAAAGCTTAAATGCAATTCACACATGACATGAATCAAAGAAACAATGTGATATGACATTAATGTAGCTAAAGTACCTGAATATCTCACGAAAAGAGAGAAAAAAAAATACAAGAACGCAAGTATAAGCAATTAACACAATTATCCCATTACTTAATTATTCTGCTCTAAGTACCTTTTGTACGTTGTGGCAAGACAAATGTTGCGGGGAAAATATACTGTATTTATTATTTATCTTCTTCAGGAACAGTCCCACAGACGTCCTGTTCTCTCCGTGCATTAAGCTCAATGCTTGGACACTCTTTATTAGAAATCTTGGCCTGCTGAGTTCCCTTCCAGGGTTATCCTTATAGACTCCATTGTAGTATTTATGGAATATTAATTATGGCCAAACATTCGATACTCCCTGGCCCGCAACACAGGTACTCAAACACTAAGGCCTAACAGCTTTTGACAGATCACACGTTTAATCACAGATACTCCATATTGAGTAGGATTCGACATTGAAGCTTTCTAGGCACATGTCTCTACTGTCCTGTCAAAACTTACGTGCACAGAATTCCACACACACTGCTTAACTTAAACTGACATTAATAAGTACTGCAGGCATAAATCAGTGCAGGCAATATACATCTTGCAGGTGTGGTAATCATATTCCTCCAACGAAGGACATATTCTAAAATCTAGTCCCAACGGACACTAGCCCTGCATATCGGTCAAAAGACACAAGCGGAATCTCAGGCAGAGACGCCTTCGTGTCCCAGATTAACACGCTCACGTCTGCCACTATTCTTGAGCAGCCGTCAAGACGTCACTTCCGGAAACTCATGACAACCGTCTGTAAACATCAAACCAGGAAGTGATCGTAGACCACCAATGTTATGATATTTAGACATAACATTTACTCCCCCCTGCAGTAAAATAATGAAAAGGAACTTTTCATTATTTCCATTGCAAAACAATAAAATCACTGGAGTAACCAGGTGACACATGAATCTACTACAACTGTCCCCATTGATATAGCACCTAGATGCGTGCTCCACAATCGACAATTAAACACACAAGGTGTGGAATCCAGTAATGAGATCACTAAACCCATTGTCTATTTCAGAAACATCTCTTTTGACACTACTGTGAGGTCACCATATTAATAATAGGGCAGTGCGAGAAAAAGAAAAAAAAATGTTAGTATGTGTCAGTCAAGGCACTCATACACTCATGTCAAAAAAAATCTTATGTCATGTCAGTCATGTAAGTCTCCCTATTTATCAATGACATGCATAAGTAGCAATCAAAGACATAATAGATCATATGAGGCAGACAAATCAATTCATAATGAGTGACTGCGACATTATGTCAAAATAGTTATGATTATCTGTATGAATGTAGTCTGATGGGATGACTGATCATGTTAATACACTGTAATGTGAAAATATATTAAGTAATATATGAACACTTTAAATTACTTCACTACACTTGGTATGTAACCTCTTGTGGTTTCAATGAATTAAAATTATATTCAGTAATTAATGATATTACTTATGTAATATTAATAGTGATTAATGCAAGAAGTTCATTTTTAAATCACGTATTTCCGAACAAAGTTCAATAGATCACAATTGTCACGTAGTTGTACATTATTATCGAAGATGCACAGTCATTTTAATCTGTAGTAATAAAGAAGTTCACTGCAATATGAAAGTTCCATATATTTCAATTGTCCATGTTTGTCGTATCAGCAATAGGATTAGAATTGAAAATCAATGTTATTCATGCTGTATTCTATATTATGAAAGTCCAAGTTGAACTGAAAAATTTATTTTGTTATGTCCCCTTTGAATTTTCAGACATCGGCATTTTCTAGTTGTTTCCCTTTTTTTTGCAAGTAGCAGTCCATTTTAAAGAACGAATTATTTGAATAATTCACGGAATGTGTCTGGAATAAATTGCATTTCCAATATATCCGGAAAATAGTCATTATATAAACTGTATGTTGTAAAACAGTATAGTTCTGGCATACTTGTATTCGTAAGCACATGGCAAAAGATTTAATATGTTGGTCGACGTAGGTTATATGAAAAAAACATCATCATCATGATGCTTGGCATACTGTTTGTAGTTTAGCAAACTGTTTCTGTACATGACGAAGCAATGTGGCAGCAAATTTTCTGAAGTAAGTACCACTCTTGTCACTGGATGGTCTATGCAGCTGTTTTTTTTTTAAATGTTTCGTACGAAACTCGAGGCAAATGTCAGGTTATTTTTTAATGTCAGCAATTGATTTTTACTGAAGTAAGTACAGGCACTCTTGTCACTGGATGGTCTATGTCAGCTGTTGATCTCATATTTAAGATGCGTTTGTATATGTTCAGTTATGCAGAATTGACAACAGCCGCACAAAGTGAGTTTGGTCATTATAAATGTGTTGAAGCAGAATTTGATTCGTCAACCAGTGGATGTTTCACACAGCGGGACAAAACATCGGCGATGACATTGACGCTTCCCTTGATAGGCTTTATCTGGTATTCGTAGGGTTGGAGAGCCAGAGAGGCACGGGCAGCTCTTTCGTTCTTAAAGCGTGCTGTTTTCAAATAAGATAAAGCTCTCTGGTCAGTCTCCAGTGTAAAACTTGCTCCCAGCAAGTATCGCTGTAGTTTGGAAAAGCAAAACACCACCGCCAACAGCTCTCTCTCAATAATGGGGTACCTCTGCTCCGTAGGCGTAAGTTTTCTACTAACATAGAGTGTGGGATGCAGACAGCCATTCCATTCCTGCAACAACGAACCTCCAATTGATGATTTTGAGGCGTCGACTCTGAGGGTAAAATGTTTCGAAGGATCAGGCAATCTCAAGATAGGCATTTTTGAAAACATATCTTTCAATAAATTTAGTGAAACATAACAATCATGGCTGTATATAACTCTATTTGGCGCATTTTTTTTCACAAGGGACGATAAAACAGATGTAATTTCAGAAAAATTAGGGATAAATTTACGATAAAAATTGAGTAGACCTAGAATACTTCTAACCTGTTTTTTTGTCTTAGGCACATCAAGGTTTAGAATTCTAGAGATAGTAGTATCCTCAGTTTTCAAGAAACCTCCTCCTACCTTATAACCCAAGAATGAAATCTCCTGAAATCCAACTTTAGTTTTAGATGGACGTGCAGTTAACTTATGGAGACGTAAAGTGTGAAGTAAGGACTGAATACCTTTTAAATGTTCATCCCATGATTGATGAAACAGACAAATGTCATCTATATAGGTAATAAGATCTTTTCTATCGGAGAAGAGTCTTCGCATCATGCGAACGAAGGTCGCAGGCGCGTTAACTAAGCCAAAAGACATATAATTGAATTCAAATAGACCTAATGGCGTAGCAAAGGCAGTATAAGGCTTGGATTTCTCCGTTAATGGCACTTGCCAATAGCCTTTAGAAAGATCAAATTTAGAAAAGAATGTAGCCGAAGCTAACCTGTCTAATAAAGTCTCTAACACTGGGAGTGGTTCAGCGTCATTTATGGTCACAGAATTTAAACGTCTAAAATCTATGCATATGCGTATAGATTTATCTTTTTTCCGAATCAAGACCATCGGAAAACTGTAAGGGGAATGAGATGGAGAAATGATATTTAATTTCAACATCTGTTCTAATTCCTCATTCACTTGAGTCTGTAAGTGTATAGGTATAGGATAGGGTTTCAACTTAATAGGTTGAAAATCAGTAAGAACGATATCATGTTCGATGATATCGGTATGTCCTGGCACATCAGTAAGGACATCAGCAAAAGACAGTAACAATTGAGTAGCTTGTTCTTTCTGAACAGAAGACAGCGTAGGAGATAAGGATACCTTTTTCCAACTTTCAGTAGCTAAGAAGTGAATACTAGGTAACACTAAGAGTGAATCATTCCCATTAGTCAAATCAGAATTTTCCTCCTGTATCACAGCCAAAGAAGAGTGACGAGTGACAGATTCATCAAGAGCTTCAAAGACTGGTCTAAGATATGGTGGACGTGTATGAAACTGCTGTAACATATTGATATGAAAAGTTTTTTCTTTTCCATCCACTGAAACAATATAATCGACATCAGACAGTTTCTCCACAATCCTGTAAGGTCCTCTCCATGAAACCAATAATTTGTTATCTTTCTTGGGTAATAGTACGTATGCTTCATCATCAGGCCACAGTTGGCGTAATTTGCGGTTTTGGTTAAGAAATAACCTCGCTCTCAGTTTTGCCTTTTCAGATGAGTTTACTGCAATTTGGCATGCGTCTATTATTTTTTTCCTTAGGTTGATGACATATTGGTATGAGGTTTGAACCTCTTCATTCATCTCAGCTCCAATTAATAGCTGTTTTAATATTGACATTGGGCCTCTTGGTCTGGCCCCAAAAACCAATTCGAATGGACTAAATCCTGTATGTTCATTTCTTATTTCCCTGTAAGCAAATAAAATAGCGGGGAGAACTCTGTCCCAATTTTGTGGATATTTAATGGTAACCTTATGTAACATTTGTTTGATGGATCTATTGAGAACTTCTATTTTCCCGTTTGCTTGTGGGTGATAAATTGAGCTAAGAGATCTCTCAATCCCAAACATATCCATAACCTGTTTCATGGCATCAGAAACTAACTGGGTTCCTCTATCTGATAAAATGTTCTCAGGGAAACCTATACGGCTAAAAATCAAAAATAGTGCATCAGCAATATCCACTGTAGTAATGGTTTTTAATGGTATAGCTTCCGGCCAGCGTGTGCACATATCAATGCAGGTCAAAACATATTGATGACCTCTGGCTGATGTAACCTTTAAAGGGCCAATAATATCAATGGCCATCTTTGCGAAGGGCCGCAAAGATATGTCAGATGCCTGAATAGGAGCATCATGTTTTGGTTTTCTAATTGCCAAGCTTTGGCAAGTGGTACACGTATGACAAAATAGTTTTACGTCTTTTTTTTTTTTTTTCTATAATCAGCGGCACTCGAGCTTTCTTTTGTTGTCATAGGCCAGTGGACTTTCAACCCGGTCAGGAGTTGACAACACAGGATTTATGTGCAGGAGCCGTTCAGGTTATTCAGTCAAATTTCCGGTCGTAAACATTTCTTCAAACCCAAAATAAACAAGCTGTCGCAGTACAACGTCGTAGCAAATTACAATGTCCCTATTTTTGTTATACCAGGCCAAAAGAAGTGTGACAACACTCTCTGCTTGGTTCTATCAACACCTAAATGTCCAGCACATTCAATGTCATGTGCGTGTCTTAAAACAAATGGACGAAAACATGCTGGTACCATAATCTGTTTCTTTAAGGAATTAGCATCCTGATAGTTTCTTACTAATATCCCATTATTTATAGTATACCAGTGTTTAGCATTGTCATCTACCCTTACATCATTTAAATGAGCAATATGAAAAAATTTTCTTAAGGAAATATCATCTTTTTGCCTTTGTATGAAGGTTTCCTTATCAATGAGCTCCATCTGAAATAGAGTATCATTATTAGTATTGACATCATTCATTATCTGAATATCATCATTATTCTCCTGTTGATGATGATTTTCATCATCATTATCATCTTCTTCGTCTTCCTCTGAAGTGTTATTCTCAGTTAGCTCTTCAGGTACCACATCAACAAGTGGTATGTGTTGATTCTTCTCCCCTTGAGCCTGAGCTCTAGTAGTCACAGCATTTGAACAAAGTAAATGTTGTTTTTCCCATATCTCGATATCCTTTTTTGAACAATCATGTAATTTAGGTATGTTTCCTAAAATAATCCCAGCAATTGGATTTTCCAACAGACATACCAATGTTCTTCCTGTAAAATATGGCGTATCCAAGAATACCTCAGCCGTGGGGTAATATTCTACAGTTCCTCCAAATGTGATGCATTTCACCTGTTTTCCTGTATAGTCCGACCTATCTACCAATGCTTTGCGAACTCCAATAGTGGTTGCCCCTGTATCGCGCAATAGAGAAACCAATTGATTATTGACAAAACCTTTATTTAAAATTAATGATCCAGTACTTTCAAATGAAGACATGACTGGAAGGGGATGTCCGCACAATAACCTTGGGACTCCTTGAGGCTGAAATAAAGAATTGCAATTAGTACAATTATCACTATTTGCTAAATCCACACTACATGCATTTGCATGTGCTACTATAGCATCATGGTTATGATCATTATCATTATTATGCACTACAGCATTAGTACGTTCAGGGCCTCTAGGTTGCCTGGTAGTATTGTTATGATAAGATCTTTTATTCTGTGAATTTTGATCATTACCTTTGTAAAAATATTTTTGACCTCTATTTTGTTTAGGGTTATATCCTCCTCTATTTTGCCAATTATTTGATCTAAAAGAGGTTTGTGGATAAAACTGTTCTTCATCATATGAATTAAAATTTCTTTGAGGTTGATGTTTATTAAAATTGTATCTACCTCTGTTCTTGCCGAAATTATGTGATGGATTAAATCTTTGATTCCTATCCATACTATTTGATCTATATCTAGGTGCATTGTCCTGAAATGACCTAGCAGATGCAGCTGGTAATGAATCCTTAATATTGTTTTTGCTCAATACTCTGTTAGGATGGGCAACTTGATATTGACGCCCTAAAGTTTGTAGTTTAGTCAGATTCTCAGGTTTTCTTTCGTGTAAGAATGCAAGTAAATCAGTACTAACTGATGACAAAACCTTGTCTCTGAGAATTAAATCTGACAGTCCCTCAAAAGTTTTCTCAGTTTTGGATAATTCAATCCATCTAGAAAAATTTAATTTAACAGCTGAAATAAATTCAGTGAAGTCTTTTCCAGAATCAGGGTACAAAGAACGAAATTTCTGTCTATAACCCTCATCATCTAATTGATACCTCTGCAATAAAATCAATTTAACAGCTTCATAATCTTTTCTGGTTTGGTCATCCAAAGTGGAGACTACAGTCAATGGTTCACCTACTAATAAATTCATAAGTCTACATGTCCACGTAGATTTGTCAATCTTATATTCTTCACAATAAGTTTGGAATCTATTTAAGAAGCATGAAATGTCGTCTATGGACGAATTAAATTTTGGCAAATTAATCCTTATGGCAGTAGTATGATCTTTATTTTTATCTTCACCTACCCCAGGATGCAACAGTGGTTGTTGTAATTTTAGTTTTTCAAGTTCAATCTCAGCTAATCTTATAGCTTGTTGAGATATTATCTCTTCTTGAGCTTTAATTTGTTGCAATTTCATCTCCTCTTGAGCTTTAATTTGTTGCAATTTCATCTCCTCTTGAGCTTTCTCCTGTTGAGATCTGGCATAGGCTAATTTTTCCCTTTCAAGAGCTAATTCTTCTGATCTCCTTTTTTCAGCTACTTCTTCTTTATGGAGTTCTTCTTGTCTCCTTAATTCTTCTTTATGGAGTTCTTCTTGTCTCCTTTTTTCAATTACTTCTTCTTGTCTTCTTTTTTTCAGACAATGCCATTTCTTCTTTATGGAGTTCCTCTTGTCTCCTTTCTTCAGCTAATTCTTCTTTCCTGAGATCTTCTTGTCTCTTTATTTCTTTATCCACATAGGATTGTAATGCTTCACCTTCCAAATTAAATTCTTTTCCAATCTTCAATAAATCCTTTAATGAAGTCATGGTTTCTTATTATTGTGATTCTCAGTATATGCACAATATTTAAACTTTTATATATATGAATATGTCAGCCAATATTCAATATTCAATCCACCAATCTGACATCAGTCTATAAATGCACTAATATAGATGTTAGTCAAGTATACAATATGGAGCAATAAAAATAACTACAACAGGCAATGACAAGAAGACAGGGTTAGAGCAACTAACGAAAATACAAATGTATAAACCAAGGAGTTAATATGACATGTATATAACAATAAATTATAATAATGCTCTATAACAATAGAATAAGACAAGACGCGTATGACAACAATTATAACATCTAAGAACTAAATGATAGTCAGAGGAGAATGGACAATCTTACAAACAATAATGTAGCAAACTTAATAAAATATAACAATGACAGGACTTATGATAACAAACAATATGGAAACATGACTTTACAACTAGACAGAAATGGATCTGCTAAATTCAAATGAGGCAGTTCTTTTACTTAACCAGCAAAATATACTGGCTCCTCAATAAGAATTACACAGATACTACCTACAGAACGCTTAATTTACTCATTAGACCTAGCTTTCGCGGTATTTAATGAGCAAACCAAGTCCCACCAGCCTCCCACTAGAAGAAACACATTGACATAATAAAAACAATAATTTGTGAAAATAAAATCCAGGCCAACAGATATTATCCACAGTCACGCTGTATGTAACGATAAATTTACTTATCTGTTGCCTCAAAAAAAATCCTCCTTGAGACTTCTTCAAGCAAGGAATACAGTGTTGTTCCGTAAATTTAGGCTCTGGTTAGGCCTAGGATTAGGCTAGTTGAAACTGAAACATGACGGACATCGTTCTGGTCCATGTTTCCTGATAACATCCTTGAAATTAACGTAAATAGTCAATTCATCTGACTTATATGTAATAGCAAGTCACTTTTGTGAGACTTTGAGGCACGTTACTTGATATTATAGCTGGAAATCCTTTCCATGCTTGCAATATTCAGGCAGACGATCAGTGTCGCCATCTTGAAAAAAATTCTCGACTTCCAATTTTTTGGCTTCTGCTTCCTTTAGCTTGGCCCCCAATAAATGTTGCGGGGAAAATATACTGTATTTATTATTTATCTTCTTCAGGAACAGTCCCACAGACGTCCTGTTCTCTCAGTGCATTAAGCTCAATGCTTGGACACTCTTTATTAGAAATCTTGGCCTGCTGAGTTCCCTTCCAGGGTTATCCTTATAGACTCCATTGTAGTATTTATGGAATATTAATTATGGCCAAACATTCGATACTCCCTGGCCCGCAACACAGGTACTCAGACACTAAGGCCTAACAGCTTTTGACAGATCACACGTTTAATCACAGATACTCCATATTGAGTAGGATTCGACATTGAAGCTTTCTAGGCACATGTCTCTACTGTCCTGTCAAAACTTACGTGCACAGAATTCCACACACACTGCTTAACTTAAACTGACATTAATAAGTACTGCAGGCATAAATCAGTGCAGGCAATATACATCTTGCAGGTGTGGTAATCATATTCCTCCAACGAAGGACATATTCTAAAATCTAGTCCCAACGGACACTAGCCCTGCATATCGGTCAAAAGACACAAGCGGAATGAATATGTTAGGTTAGTCTATGGGTACGAAGGTGACTGATGAGCCCGATGCGGGCCTGGAAAGATCTCGGACAGTGTGGGCAGGGAATGTTTGCTTCATGTGAAGGTTTTATTACACGGTCCTTTCTAGCTTGTCTCCGCTGTTCCGCTGCTGCTCTTCTGGATGATTGGCATGCCGCTGCACCTTTACGAAGAGATGTGCGCCAAGCAGTTCGGTCTTGCGCAGCAGCTTCCCATGTGTCAGGGTTTATGTCAAAGGTTTTCAATGACGTCTTTAACGTGTCTTTGAAGCGCTTCTTTTGGCCACCATGGGAGCATTTACCCTTCTGTATCTCACCATAAAAGAGTATCTTTGGCAGTCGATGGTCTGGCATGCGGACTACATGACCTGCCCAGCGAATCTGTGACTGTATCAGAATAGTATCAATACTAGGGATACCAGCTCTGTCAAGAACGGCGGTATCCGGGATCTTGTCTTGCCATTTGATGTTCATTATCTTCCTGGGACAGACTGTATGGAAGTGGTTTAGCTTCTTTACGTGGCGCCTGTATACAGCCCATGTTTCACTTGCATATAGCAGCACTGGAAGCACCGCAGCTCTGTACACCTTCAGCTTTGTCTGTAGACTAATGCCACTTCGATGCCAAACGTTGGTGTATAATCTGCCAAATGTGCTGCTGGCTTTGGAGATCCTGGTGTTCACCTCATCATCAATGACAATGTTCTGGGATAGTGTGCTACCAAGGTATGTGAATCTGTTCACAACATTCAGTTTCTCACCATTAACCTTGATGATTGGCTCAGTATAAACTGTGCCAGGAGCTGGTTGGTACATGATTTCTGTTTTCTTCGTGTTGATGGTAAGCCCAAAGTTGGCGCAGGCTTCGGAGAACCTATCCACACTATGCTGCAGATCAGCCTCTGAGCCAGCATTGAGGGCACAATCATCAGCAAACAGAAGATCTCTGATGGTGTGTGATTTGACCTTGGTTTTTGCTTGAAGCCTCCTAAGGTTAAACAATTTTCCATCAATACGATAACTAATGTCGATTCCTGTGTCCCCGTCTCTAAAAGCATCAGTCAGCATAGCAGAAAACATGATACTGAACAGAGTCGGTGCAAGTACGCACCCTTGTTTAACTCCATTTGAGACGGGGAAAGGCTCTGATAGCTCACCGTTTTCCTGAACTCTAGCCTGCATTCCATCATGCAGATGCTGCACTATTGTGATAAATTTCTTTCTTCTTCTTCTTCTTCTTCTTCTTCCATCCTTAGCCAACGACCGGCAAAGCAGTCAGTGGCCATTACGCCTAGTGGCGTCTTAAGGGCAACAGCGAATAGATTTTCTTTGCCGCTGTTCCCATCACGCCTAATGGCGTCTTTAGGGCAACGACAAATCAATCCTTTTGTTGTTGTTTCCGTAATCAAAGTGACTAGCAAACGGGTGATCAGCCCGTTGGGGATAAATTTCTTTGGGCAGCCATATTTTGCCATGATCTTCCATAGACCCTCTCTACTGACCGTATCGAACGCCTTTGTCAAGTCGATGAACGCTGTGTACAGGTCACAGTGCTGTTCTTGGCATTGTTCTTGTAGCTGTCTTGCAGCGAACACCATATCTGTGGTTCCACGTTCTTTCCGGAATCCACACTGACTTTCAGGTAAAAGACCTTTGTCAAGATGAGCCGTAAGGCGATTCAAAAAGATTCTGGCGAATATCTTCCCAGCGATTGATAAAAGAGAGATGCCTCGATGATTGTTACAGTCTTGGCGATTACCTTTACGTTTATATAGATGTATAATTGACGCATCTTTGAGATCGTGTGGGATGTTTTCACTCTGCCACATTTGCTGGAAGATCATGTGAAGTTTCTCTAACAGAACTGCACCGCCATCTTTATAAACCTCAACAGGAATTGAATCGGAGCCGGTGGCCTTTCCACTAGACAGTTGACGAATCGCTTTCTTAGTTTCCTCCAGAGTTGGTACATCATCTAATGCTTCATTTATAGGAATTTGGGGCATGCGGATGATGGCTTCGTCGTTAATAGATGATGGCTGGTTCAGAATATTATTAAAATGTTCAGCCCAGCGTTGGAGCATTTTTTCCTTGTCTGTAATTAGTGTTTTTCCATATGCATTAAGGAGGGGAAATGATCCTGATGATGTTGGACCATAGACCGCTTTGAGTGCAAGGTAAAAAATTTTTCAAGTCATGGCCGTCAGCAAAGCCTTGGAGCTCATCTGCTTTATTACTCAGCCATGAATCCCGCATCTGGCATAGTTTATGTTGGACGATTCTACGCATGTTGTTGAAAGCGTCTTTCTTGGATGTAGATTTTGGATCATTTAAATATGCTTTATGGAGATGATGTTTCTCAGCCAACATCTGCTTTATATCATCTGAGTTCTCATCAAACCAGTCATTTTGTTTCTTGATGGAAGGACCCAGGACCTCTGTAGCAGTGTTGTAGATCTGCTCACTTAGGGCTGCCCAATTTGTTTCCACACTTTGGCCGTCTAGCGAGATAGATTTGAGACGGTCTTCTAAGGTGTCAGTAAATGACTGTTTGATTTTTGTCTTCTTTAGTTTGGTGACATCCAGCCTCTTTTGAGTTTTCTTCCCCTGAGGGCGCCTGGCTGGTTGGATACGAACTTTAAGTTTAGATACAATGAGGCGATGATCAGTCCAACATTCGGCACCACACATGGACTTGGTCACCCGGACATCTTGTCTGTCCTTCTTCCTAACAATTACATAGTCAATTAAGTGCCAATTCTTTGAGCGAGGGTGCATCCAGGAGGTCCTGTTGCGGGTAGGAAGTCGAAAAATGGTGTTGGTGACAAGGAGGTCATGTTCTGCGCAAGTCAGGAGGAGAAGAAGTCCATTGCTGTTACAGTGACCCACGCCGTACCTTCCAATAGTGCCATTCCATGAGATGTTATCTGAGCCTACTCTTGCATTAAAGTCACCAATAATGATGAGCTTATCTGCTTTAGGAACTGATGCAATGACTGCATGTAGTTCTTCGTAAAACTTATCTAATGATGGTGGCATGTTTTCTTCCATAGAACAGGGGGATCTTGACCGTCATCAGTCGGTCATTTATTCCCTTTGGGGGCCCCGCTAACTTGCTGACAATTGCTGTTTTGATTGCAAATCCAACCCCTGCTTCTCGTCTTTCTTCAGTTCCTCTTCCGCTCCAAAAGAATGTATAACCTGCACCCTTTTCGCAAAGTTGGCCCTCACCTGCAAGTCGAGTTTCACTCAGTGCTGCTATGTCAATGTTGTACCTGGCCAGTTCTCTCCCAATCAGGGCAGTTCGTCTCTCAGGTCTGTTTGCTTTAAAGTCTTTGTCAAGGAGAGTGCGCACATTCCATGCGCCTAGAATGAGGGGGGAAAATCTGTCCTTTCTTTTTCTTATATGTCGCCCGCCGAAGTAGGGTACTCACCAACCGCGGTAAGCTGCTTAGGTAATGGTGCGCAGTCTATCGAATCCAGTCTTCGCATGCATGGGTAGGCAGACCCTAACTCACCGAAGGTTTATAACCATTCGGCTACCCTCACCTAGTTTAGCCGGCCTGTCAAAGCCGTTGCCCGGGGGGTGGCCGCTGTCGCATGCTGACAGCTACGAGGAGCCACAGGTGAGAGCTGGATGCCAGGTTTGGACCAAAGGTGGCCGAGCTGCCCTGAAAAGGGCATGACAGCTCCTTCACCAGAGGTACTACCAATACCTGACTTCCCAACACCCCCCTGTCCCAGATTAACATGCTCACGTCTGCCACTATTCTTGAGCAGCCGTCAAGACGTCACTTCCGGAAACTCATGACAACCGTCTGTAAACATCAAACCAGGAAGTGATCGTAGACCACCAATGTTATGATATTTAGACATAACAACAAGTAATGTCCAAAACAAACTTGCAATAATGTAATTATACTCCAAACTATCCGTGTCAGGACTAGATTTGTAGTATTAGTATAGCAATCTTAGTTAATGTGAATGCATTCCAGAATAATAACATGATATTGTAGTTGGAAATTGTTCGTGTCTGCAAGTAGTATAATACTGTTTCTTGTACCACTAGTTAAAGTGAATAATGATTATCTCAAAGTCATGTAAATCACAAATGTTAATATGAATGGTTTGAATTAGTGTTTGTGTCTTCATCGTCTTTTGTCATAGTGACTAGTAGTGGATAAATACCATGGTTTCACACATGTATAATGTAAAGTCAATTAACTAAATGAATATGAATTTTCAGGTTCGAGCTGTGGGCATCTCGATAAATTATCGACGACTATATTTGACTATGTTGTACATGAACGTATTGTCCCAGAAATATACGGAGATCCGCCCGTAGAAACTCTGCCAGTTCCCTAGCAATGATTATATGAGGCACGGAACGACAATTGAAATCTGCAAAATCCCCCAGATCTGATGCCGCCTGAATTAAGACACGGCCTATTACAGATTCTTCAAGATCTGGGCCTTGTAATCCATCCTCCTCACCCTCCTGGATAAAATTCTCCAGAGTGGACATATTTCACAACTATTGTGACTCACTTAGTTGAAATATACTGGCTAGTTGCTTTACAATATTATCAATGCAAATAGATTCTTATTATTACTAATCAATAACAAAATAGTATAGTATGACAGATCAACAATAGTAAAGGTACGAGGGAAACGAGAAAGAGAGGAGAAAAAAAAAATTATGATAATGTACAAGAACAGAATTAATGGAACTAAACAAAACACAAGTACAAGTGACCAAGACAATGTAATAACAGCAGCAAGTAAACGAAAAAGAATGCAAATGGGAAACTAAGGAGAAATAACAAATAAAACAGACTTACTGCTTAAAACGCCTCAGGCGATCTTTGTCCTCTCAAGGCTGTGTGTGGTCCCGGTTGCCGGGTCCTCCCAGCATAGCGGAGGCAGCGAAGGTTGTTGTGAAAACTGACAACTAAAAGGACGGAGCAGCACACCTAACCAAATTAGGTCACACTAAACAGGCAGTGAACTAAACGTCAGTGAGAAAACTCGTGCTGGAAATTTCCCTGCTTGAGAAATGTAAGCAAAACCTATAGAAATATCTGCTAAGCGGTCATTTTTCAATGACATGTCTCGCTAACAACAGATTTGTACAAAGACATAGAAAACCAAGAAAACGAATAACACAGATGTAACAAAAAGGCTTACACCACGGCAAAGATACAAGAGTGTATTAACAGGCACTTATCTTATCGTAATCTGATCAGATGCAAGTCCGGAAAAAGGCGTCAACACTGGAACAACACTGTCCCTCAATACAAGTGAAGCACGGATGAAATGTAAACAAATACACAGTTGCAGTCAGATGAGCATCATAAACTGTGTAGACCTCCAAACGCTGTGTTGACTTGGCACAAATAACTTGACATCGCCGTGGCATAGACTTGAAACTTGAAAGAATCTTACAAACGTTGTGATGTAGACTGGTATTTGGTGTTACGGTGGGATAATTTAGAGGATCATGCATGGACACGCGAATGATAGCAGGTGTTCATTCAGGACATTATTGTCTGTATACATAACAAAAGCCGTAGGTGAACAGGTCCACGGGAAAAACATGGTTGACATTTAATAAACAAAGTCACTTCACAATGGTCCATCTTCTTCTTCTCTTCTTCTTGCGATCGCATCTTTGATGATTACACCGTCAGACGAGTTCTCATGATGAATTCGACTGTTGTTTGATGTTTACACCGTCAGACGAGTTCTCATGATGAATTCGACTGTTGTTTGAAGTTCCTCTTTAACTCCATATAGCTTTGAGTTTAGTGTTGAGTCATTCGGCCAGTATATCTTTCTTAACTGGTCATACAGAGGACAGTCCTGTAGAACATGCTCAGCAGTTTGTTCGTTTAATCCACCTGTGCACAGTGGTGAAGCAGACAATCGTAGCTTGTGCATGTGTTTATTCAGTTTGTTATGCCCTGTCCTGAGTCGAAAAATAGTTATCTGTCCCTGCCGGTCGAGAGTGTGATAGTCGTCTTTGGGTTGGTTCTGTTCTCTTCTGATAGTCTGGATAGCTCTCTTTTTCTCAAAGTATGTGACTTCATTATCTTCTTGTTCACATTCTCCTCCCTTTTTTTGCAAGTTTATCTGCCTTTTCATTTCCGGGTACACCACAATGAGATGGTACCCACTGAAGTATGGTTCTCTTTTGGCAGCTACCTTGTTTAGTTCATTTCTCAGATGCGGGAGTTTACCACCCTTGAGAGCTTGCAGGACAGACAGTGCATCTGTGAGGATGACTACCTGGTGGCAGTCAGAGTTGGTGTTATAAATCATATTTGCAGCTTGCTCTAGAGCTTGAACCTCAGCTGTATAGTTGGAACAGAATTTACCAGTGGGAATGTGCCTAGTCTCATAGTGGTTGTCAGGATATGAGATAAAGATACCGGCACCTCCATTCCTAACAGCATTAGTTGCTGATCCATCTGTATAGGCATGTATCCATGATTGATCGGGATAGCTTTCTTGGATCATACTCAATGTAGCAGTTCGTTTTTGCAGATCATTATACTCACATCCACTTGTGAGACCACTGACTGATGTATTAATTTGGAGGGCACTGCTGGCCTGCTCCCATGGTACAGGGTATAGGGTGGGCTTCAGTGGTGTTGTCTTCATGGATAGGTCCTCTGATGCTGTCTTATAAGTCTTTTCCCCCGATGCACAAAGCTGCTACGCTTTAGACGTCCCAATGCCAGATCATCTAGTCTTGCCTTCATTGGGTGCATTGGCATACTGTTGTACTTTTCCATCTGGATCATGGTTTTTGTGTCTCTGCTATGGGACAATGTCTGTAATCCAGCAACCTTCTGCATCTCTGTTATTGGTGTAGTTTTCATGGCTCCTGTAATGAGCCTGAGAGCTTGATTTTGCACCCTGTCCAAAGACTGCAGATGTGAGTTAGCAGCTGATGACCATGCTGCTGAGCTAAACTCTAAGTGTGGTCTTATTACTCCATTATAAATCTTCTTTAGATTTCGTTCACAATGGTCCATCAAACATCAAAAGTACATGGCAATGGATAAGCGTAGTAGATTATCTCTGGTCCGTCAATAAGGTTCAAACGTTAGGCATCTTTAAGTGGCAATAATATGATAATAATACACTCCTCTCATCTCCACTCAATCCTAGCCGTTGTACTAAAGGTTCGGGCAATCCACGAAAACCAAAGTAATGCGGCAGAAGAAATCAGGCCAAACAAAATATTAGTTGCCTCCTTATCTCAAAGTTACTTGTAGTAATTTATGGTATGAACTTCTAGATAAGTTTTATGAACCATCTTACACATAACGTGGTGGCCTCATAAAATCAATAATGCCACAATGGATATATTTATATCACTCTCCATTATCCAGGAGCTCGAAAAATTACATCTCTCTTGGACGCAAACACAAAGACGGAAGACCAATTAATTTACACACTGAACCCCACGACATGTGACCGAAACGTCACTAGTTGACCGTCGCTCAACACGGGTGAACGCATCGCTCACCACGGGTGGACGCTTCGTGCAAACCGTAGTTTGACTACAGGCGAACACAATTCCTCACATAAAAATGGAAATGTGCTAGCATGTAGTAACATGTCACACTATTTTATCTGCATCTCAAATCTATCCTTAACAACAGGTTTCCTCAGTGTGTGTCCTATCCATCGCCATCGTCTTCTTCTCATCTCTTGTTCCACTGGCACTTGCCTGGTTCTTGTCATCAGTTCCACGTTGGTAACCTTGTCATACCATTTTAATCCTTCTATTCTGCGCAAGCACCCATTTATGAAAGTCTGTAGCTTTTTGGTTGTTGTCTTTGTTGTTCTCCACGTTTCAGAGCCATACAATAGTACTGACTTCACATTTGAGTTGAAGATTCTTAGTTTCATGTTGGATCCGATTTCTCTTGATCTCCATATATTTCCCAATGCAATGAAAGCTCCTCTTGCTTTTTGTATTCTTATTTTGATATCAATGTCTATCCCTCCAACTTTGTCTATATTGCTGCCAAGATATGTGTACGATTCTACATCTTGTATTGGTGCTTCTTCAAGTTCAACCCTGTTATCATTACCTGCATTTATTCTCATTATCTTTGTCTTTTCCTGTGTATTTTCAGACACAATTGCTGTGACCTCTCATCGAGTGTTTTCAATTTGTCCTGTATCTGATTACGGTTATGGGACAGAAGAGCCAAGTCATCAGCAAAATCCAGATCATCCAACTGCTTGGTCAGAGTCCACAGGATTCCATTTCTGTTGCGTGTTGTCGATGTTCTCATAACCCAGTCTATTGCTAGTAAGAAAAGAAATGGAGACAAGAGGCATCCCTGTCGCACTCCTGTTCTTATCCCAAACGGTTCTGTAAGCTGTCCTTCATGAAGAACTCTGCATGTCATGTTTTCATATGTTTTCTTTATTAAATTAATGATCTTCAGGGGAACTCCATAATGCCTCATCAATTTCCAAAGTGATTCTCTATCTACACTGTCAAATGCCTTTTCGTAGTCCACAAATACGATGTATAGTGGTGAATTCCATTCCAGACTTTGTTCAACTATTATTCTCAAAGTGGCTATCTGGTCTGTACAGGATCTGCTTTGTCGAAAACCTGCTTGTTCATCTCTCAGTTTCTTGTCTATGGACTTTTTTAATCTCTCAAGGATAATCCTGTTTAATACTTTTTCTGGCACTGATAGTAACATTATTACTCTATAATTTGTGCACTCTTGTAAATTTCCCTTCTTAGGCAACTTAACCAGATATCCTTCCTTCCATTCTGCTGGTATTTCTTCATTTTCCCAGACTTTACCAAGTAATTTATATAACATTTCTGTAGCCATGTCGATATCTGCTTTGATGGCCTCTGCTGGAATGCCATCAGGTCCAGGCGCTTTTCCATCTCTTAGAAGCTTTATGGCTTTCTTTATTTCTTCCTTCGTTGGTCTTTTGCCGTTAATTTGTAGCTCTTCTTCTGCTGGCTGGATCTCCGGGGGGTTTTGTGGAGCTGGTCTATTGAGAAGGTCCTCAAAATATTCTGTCCACCTCTTCATTTGCTCTTGTATATTGCTGAGCAGTTTTCCATTCTTGTGAATCATTTTTTAACATCTATTAAACTATTATATCTGTGCAGGAAAAACGCATCTATGACTTGAAAAAGAAGAACCAAGAACTTGAAAAGTTCAAGTTTGTGCTGGACTACAAGATCAAAGAACTGAAGAAGCAGATTGAACCCAGAGAGATGGACATCAAAAATATGAAAGAGCAGATTCAGGAGGTATATTAGTGCACAGCTGTCTTATTCCTTTCAACTGTTTTATTCTTGGAAACTTTGCGTGGAAGTAAATTTTTCAGATCTACATATTTTAGTACTTTCTTAGGGACTACCTGTTAGCTATTGACTTAAATTTATGTCTGGAAAATGTTTACACTTGAGGCAGTAGCTTTTCTTGTTAAGGTAAGTTTTTTTCTTTTTTTTCTCAAATCGTTTTGATTATGAAAAGGTCGTATTTATTTTGGTTATAAAACTTGGGGTCATAAAGATGTCGGTCCCGAAGTATGTTCTGCATCTTTTTCTTTCTACGTTCGTCATGTTTTTTTGCAGCATTTGTATCACCAGACCTGATGGTTTTTTATATTTGGACATGCGCCCTAATATAACCGAATGAGGCAAAATTTTATTTAAAAAAAATTAAATTAGCATTTGTAATTTGTTTCTTTTTTTCCACTTTTTCTTCTGTCTCCACTTAGTACAAATTTTAGTAGGGGCAGCTTTTGTGTAACCATTAAATATGATTAACCCAGCACCCGTTTTTTGTTTTGGCATCATCTGTTTTCACTAGGTGTCATCATCTGTCCTTGTTGTTTCCTATGGAAGGTAAAGCTACAGCTGTCAGTTGTGAATTATTTTATGTTTTGACCTTTCTTCTTCAGCTCTGTCTATGAAATACCAGTTGTTTGGCTTCCTTTTCTACCTTCTTCTGGTTCTTCACCTTAATGAAGTAAAATGAGTTTGTTTGTTCATTTATTCTTGTCCAAATCTTCCTTGCTCTTCTCTTCCCTTGAGGTTTACAGTCAGGAACATGTGTGGTTATAGTTACTGGTTGGTTGGGGAATGTTCTGTCCATCTCTACTATCTCTCTTTAATTTCCAGAAAGATTTCTTATCTAGTCCTACTTTATATTTACATTTGCCTTCTGATACTTCGATTATAACGGAAACATCGGGTGATGAAGGTCCTAAGTTTGGACAATATAATCTTAGTGACATGCAATGTTTCAGAACATTTGCCTAGTTCAATGCTGTGATATTCAATTGGTACAGACAGATACTTTCACATACCTAGGAAGCATAGTAACACCAGACGGCGGGGCAGGCAAAGACATCAACATCAGAGTGAATAAGGCAAGAACAGCCTTCTTTAGCCTAAACAACATCTGGAAGTCCTCCCAATACAGCACAAGCACAAAATTAAGATTATATCAGAGCTGTGTGCTTTCTGTGCTTCTCTATGATGCAGAATGCTGGAGAGTTACAGAGAAGGAAATGTCGAAATTGTCCTCTTTTCACACAACATGCCTAAGAAAAATTCACCGAATCTTTTGGCCGAATACCATCACTAACCAAGATCTGCTTACTCGTAGCAAGCAAGAGGACATGCACACCATCATAGCAGGCAGACACTGGAACTGGGTTGGTCATGTCCTCAGAAGAGACCCCGATGCCATCACAAGAACAGCTATGCTTTGGACCCCTGAAGGAAAACGAAAGAGAGGCCGACCAGGAACAGCCTGGCGGAGGACTGTGGAGGATGAGATGCAGGGAGTGAACCGGGGTTGGGGCACTGTACGAAGGATGGCCACCGACCGAGCAAAGTGGAATCAATTTGTTGTTGCCCTACAAGACACCACTAGGCGTGATGGCCACTGCCTGCTTTGACGGTCGGCAGCTAAGGATCAAAGAAGAAGAAGAAGAAGAATGCTGTGATAAATCTGAATGTTGTCAAAGATATAACCAAGAAAAAGGAATCAAAGGGAGTCACCATGCAAACAGTGGGATGCCTGAGTGAAGTAGCTGGTAAAACACAAAAATATGAAATAAAAATAGGAAGCCTTTATAACTAATGTTAGACCCGCCCCAGTGAAGTAATAAATACAGCCAGAATATAAGGTAGTTTGAAAATATGGTGAGGATAAGTGACTAATAGTTTTGACATTTACCACTGGAATAGACATGACCGGCGAAAAGAAATAGGATAATCTGGAAGAAGGTAAAACTAAGACACCTTACAAAAATTCATTCATTTGCCTGTTCACTCAATATGGACCATGGAGCCGCCAGTGCAGCAGGTCCTCTTGCAGGAAGCCTGCACCAATCATGCTCATGCTCTTGCAATGGTGGTTACTGCAACAGTGTGTTGTACGTGATGAGGTTGCCAGCTGCAAGCATAACCTTCTATACGTCACCTTGTACGACATGTCTGAGGGAGCAGTGGTCATGTTCTTTATTTGTCTCATTAGAGACCATAGGGAACTATATGGGGCATGTTACAGAACTAAAGCATGAAAAGTGATTCATTCATCATCATCATTCTCTTTACACTCCTTAAGGAGCATGAGGCAACTAAAACAGTGGCTTTCTTACAGGAAGCCTGTGCAAACATATTTCTGTGCTCCTGCAAAGGGTGGTTTTTGTAGCAATGTGTTTTATATGGTGAGCTTGCCACCCCTCCACACAAACATTACATTAGTTTCTCCTTCAACATATCTGAGGCAGTAGTGGTTCTATTCTTACTTCATCTGCTCAGAGGCCTCCAAAAACCACAGCTAATAAGACAAATTATTAGGCTTTATTAATTCTGTTGTTTTTGTTGTTTTACTAGAGCTGATGAGCTTCTTGCTCTTATGCAGCAAATACCAAGTTGAAGACTCCTTGGTATTATCTACACTATAGATCTAGGCTTTTCCTGTGGCTTTTCTGCCATTCAAAAATGTGCTGAGCTGAAGACATGAGCTCAAGTTCCTCCAGCTTGGCTTGCATTTAAAGGATCGTCATATCTGGTCCCAAGCTAGGAGTATGAGACATGTGGCATACTGTGCATTCCCTGACATCCAAGAGGGATCTCCAACTATGCAGAGCTAAAATACTGTGCTCTGGTTCTGGGCTCTCCCAAGGAATTGTCACGTCTTGCACAGAGCCACTTCTCAGCTTCCCCTGCCTATCACGGTCCATAGTGAGATCCTCCTGCATGCAGTCAACCAGGTCAAAGCCAAAGAATTATGTTAATGTTAATCAAAATCGACGTCATTGCACTCCGGGCAAACCCATAGGTGCTCAGTCTCCCTCAGCAAATGTCGAAGGGTATGAATGCTAATTGTTCCTGTTGTGCACTGGTTGTATACATGGGGGAATGCGTCCTCTCATACGTCCATCCCTGCTGGTCCTACGCTTGATGCCAAATTCCAGCAGTCTTAGCCTTGATGATTCATCGATTGCACAAAGAATTATTTCTGAGGCTCAAGTGACTTCTCCAAGCTTAATGTGCAATGCTGGGTTCTCAACAAGCTTCACCACAGGGGGAATCCCTGGAAGTGTGTGGATGATTTCAAGAGTCAGTGAAGGTGTAATTAGCCTCACAAAGGTTCACTTCCACATATGTATATAGTAGCAATATGCATAGCTGGTTGTCATAGAAGGATGACTCCAGATATGCCTCCATGCATATTAATTGTGTAGAATGAAGAATTGATGATTAAAAATTGTGTAAGCCAAATAAGAAAGAAATAAGACAATATGACAAACATTGTATGAAGCAACATTTCTTTGACACAACTATTAAAGGCCTTACATTTGAACACCATAAATTATGGTTTATTTTTTACACCCTCTAGATGGAGAGCGAGCTTGAGCGGTTCCACAAGCAGAACAGTCAGCTCGAGCTTAATATTACTGAACTGCGACAAAAACTCAAAGCCACAGACAAAGAGATGCATCAGGAGAGACAAAAGGTAATCTTTCTCATGACAGAATAAACTGAATTTTAGATGAATCATTCTTTTGCTCCTTCCACACAATCTGCCTAAGGAAAATTCTCCGAATCTTTTGGCCAAACACCATCAGCAACCAAGAACTACTTATTCGGAGTAACCAGGAGGACATGCACACCATCATAGCTGGCAGACGCTGGAGTTGGGTTGGCCATATCTTCAGAAGGGACCCTGATACCATCACAAGAACAGCTTGAGCTCTCTGGACCCCCTGAGGGATTCGAAACACCAAAAACAACTTCGGAGAACTTGTGAGATGCACCAAGAATGAACTCACAGTTGGGGTGTTCACCATCACGAAGGATGGCTTTTGCTAGTACGGTTGAATAATTGTGACTACTTACAGAATTAAGTTGTTGTTTAATTATTTGGGTGTTGATCTAGCAGTTTAAACGCCACCAGTATTGATGTTTGGTGACTGCTTTGGCGGTTATGGATCAAAGAAGAAGAAGAAGAATTCTTTTGCTAATCATCATCATTACTGTTCAGCTGTCCATAGAGCAAAGACCTAAAACAGACGAGATGCACTGAAGGATGGCCGCCGACTGAGCAAAGTGGAAACAATTTGTTGCTGCCCTACAAGGTGCCACCAGGCGTGATGGTCACTGACTGCTTTGACAGTCGGCGGCTAAGGATCAAAGAAGAAATGCATGCCGTGTGCTCCTGTCCCATGCCATTAACTCAATGTCTGTCCATGTCTCCTTCATCCCATTCATTTGTGTCTCCAGTTCTCTTCTCCATGTTTTTTTATTATCAACTACTACCTTCTTTACTAGGGGATTCCAGAACAAGGACTGCATTGTAGTGCTGTCAACGAGTTTCTTCAGTTGTTTTCCACTAATAACTCAATAGTCTCTTTGTCAAAATGTCAGTCTAGAAATCAAATTATGCTCAAAAAGAAACTAGCCAAGGTTTCACACTGAAAGTAAACCTTATATTGACTTTGTATGTGACCTCTATATTGAAGTCTATTTTCTGTTTAATTATAACAGAACTGTTACTTATATCTCTAATACATTTTATTCAGGTCCCAGTGGAACAAACGATGAGAAGAAAACACTGGAGATGGGACACACATTGAGGAAACCAGGCAGTCCTTGTTCTAGAATCCCCAGGGAAAGAGAGGTAGAGGTAGACCAAGGAACACACAGAGAAGAGAACTGGAGCTGATGGCACGGGACAGGAAGACCTGGCAAAAATGTATTGAAGGCCTATGCTTCTTGGGGAGCTGAAGGATGATGATATAAATTGTTATTTGTAATAAATTGTTTGTTGTCAGGTGCGTGATGTAGAAGCCATTGTGCGCAGATTCAAGACTGACCTCCACAACTGTGTAGGCTATATTCAGGATTCCAAGATGTTGAAAGAGAGCATCAAGGCGCTGTACCAGAAGCATGTCCAAGAGGACATTGTGAGTTTTCATTTAGATTTTCATTTAGATTAGCAACCCATAGCCTGCGGGTCATGTAAGGCCTGCACTTTAATTTCTTCTGGCCAACCAACCAAATTCTGGCCAAATAAAAAAATTATTAACCAAACAAAGATGGGATATTGATGCTAAAAAATTTTCAGAATTATATTGTTACTTTGATTTGAGAATTATTATTTGTGTTCAAAGGTAGTCTTTTTAAATAAAGAAACATGACAAGAGGGTGAAGACACAGCTTGATGCTTAGAGACAGTCAGGCTTTACATTGCTGAGGATGACTTAGTGTCTTGTGAATGCACCCCTTTCTTTGCCAGCACTTGATGTAGAGCAGCATAACAGATTTCACATTAAATGTCCATTAATGTTTAAATCTCTCAAATTTGTTAAAGACATATTAGACACACTAACAGTTTTTTTTTTCCGTGAATTGTAACGTATCAGAAATGGCAAAGAGTTAAAATGAACCCAATATTGTTATTTATTTTTCTTTTTTACTTGTATTACTTATTTATTTATATTACTTCATAATTCTGTAGTGACAACAATCGTACACAAGTATTTTTAGTGAATAAAATTGGATACATTGAATGTAGTTGTAATTTATATAAATCTTTGCCTTGCTATATCTTTTGCAGAAAGTAAGTTTCTAGAGCTGGTCTACACACTTAAAGACAATCAGTAAATGTTATTGTTGGTGTTTCTCTGTTTGGGTTTATTTTTTTATAGTTGAAATGAACTTCACTGACACCTGAAACATTTCTCATTATAACCAAAACCCTAGAGTCCAGAAAGGTAACATGGCTGTGGCCTGTTCAATAAACGGATGCTAACTGAGAGACAAGAAATGTTTAAACAAAAGTTAGAGGTGCAAGCCTAAAGAATTCCTAGAATGAAGATGGGTCAGCAGACATACAAATGGATCTAATAATGTGGGAAACGGAAAAATCGGACAAAGATCGTATGAGCTTGCGAATGGATATAAATATATTGTTATTGTTAATCAGAATCGACCTCACTACACTCCGAGCAAACCCATAGGTGCTCAGTCTCCCTCAGCAAATGACGAAGAGTATTAATGCTAATTGTACCTGTAGCACGCTGGTTGTATGTACGACGGATGCATCCTCTCTCACATCCATTTCTGCTAGTCCCACGTTTGATGCCAAACTCTAACACTCTCAACCTTGTTGATTCATCCATTGCAGTGTCATTATCCAGCAGGCGATCATTAATAGCCCTTAGTATCTCTCCCTTATCCATGTCCAGTGTCCCCACTATGGGTGCTTTCGAGGCCAGACTGTCAGCTCTCTCATTGACACGTACCCCTGCATGACCTGGACAGTAGATACACACCAGTTCTTCAAGACTTAAGGATTCTATTGACGTTTTCCATTCCTGAGTCATCATTGAATGACCCCAAGTCTAAGGTGGACCAATGTGCCGAGAGACTGAATGGCTGCTGGGTAAGCAGCCGCGAACATTGACTGTCTGGAGGGCGAGCGGGGCGACACCAGGCAGATGGACACCGTAAGGACATCAATCGCCTCTTCCCTGGTATGGTGGCTCTACCAGGGTGACCGAATATTTTCACCATTTATTGCAAATGCACCATGAGAATGTTAACTATCCAGAATCATTGTGGGAGCTATGGAGATCATGCTCTGTTGTCGATACCTGCAGCAAATGAAATGAGGATCTTCTTCTTCCTTGTTCATCCTGAAAAGGACGTTGGTTGCGTTGTGTCTGTTTACACCGAAGCTGCGATATCTGCGCCTTTCGGCCGACACATCCGACTTCAGCACGGCATTTTTTGGGACCGGGTTTGCCTTCCCTCTTCGATCCCTACTCTCTCAGCCAGACTGCAGTGATGCAGCCTGTTTCCAGGACCACCACGTGGAGGTGGAGTAGGGTCTTGGTCAGTTCTGGTTCGCTGACCCTGTCGCAAGCAGTCAAGCTATGGGTCGCTGACTGCATTCTCTATTGCAGCATCTTTGGGTCCCAAATGAGGATCTAAATATATGGAAATAGAAATCCACTAAACCACCACTGTGTAAAGTGAAAAACCTATGACATGTTTTGACACAGGCTTTCTGCAAGGGGACCTGCAGTAGTGGTTGGTTCCCTGCTCTTTATGTAGCATAAAAGAAGAATAATGACAATGGCCCTACTGGGAAAAGGAACAGACCAGAGACAGGAAGCTATCAGAAGTGGGAAATACCTTAAATGAACTTGGCTGGCTCCTATGAGATAGACAAAAGTATAACATAAAGTATCATCCACATTTTTTCTCCTAAGGGGAGGAGCATGATTGAATTTTAATTAAAAATCAGAACAGCATCAAAGCTTAGATTAGTCTATTTTTGGACAACTTAGAATATCTTGAATCTAAATTTGTCAAATCAATTGTCATATCACATTCATAAAAGGCTTTTGACTTTGAAAATTCTGATATGTAAGAAATTGTGCTTCTCTTATGAAGAAGCGATCAGTTTCTCAGAACCTTCTTTGTAACTTACTTGTTTTTTCATCATTCAGAGTGAGAATTGGTATTTTAAAACTTTATCAAATCACATTTCTGATATCTTACCAGATTTATTGCAAATCGTGGTGTAAAATTTAGCAAAATTTGTTACTACTCGTATTTGTAGACACTAACTTTAAAGTCTTGTAGTTCAGAGTCTACTGTAGTTATCAAAATTCTATTTTGTTACAAGTTTTAAAATATAATAATGAGTTGTCAAAATTTTGTGCTAATAACTTTTAAAAAAGTCTTAGTAAATTGAAATATAGCATTAAAATTCAGTATGGCCACCAATATAACTACAATAATACACTTTGTTTTGTATAACTATTATTGTTGTAGGCTCAGAATGTGCATTTTAATTGAAATCCTGCAATTATTTATGAAAATAGTATTTCACTTTAACTCTTCCCCTTACGCACAATTAGGAAATGTACTGTTATTTTATTTTAGCCTTATAACACACCTGAAAGTCTTATAGTTGTTTCTCATGGGGCACAAATCCCGATACCCTAGATTGAAAAGTGTGTGTTAACCACTTCACTACCAAGGAACTTTGGAATAGGTACAAATGGGAAAAAAGTTGCCTATACTTTATGCTGCAGGATGAGTTACCAGAAAAATATTATGAAACAGTGTATTTTATACTCTATGATTCTACTTAGAATTCAGATTGGTTTAATGTGATGCAGTCCACTTAAGTCAGTTTCTCAGAATTTATTTTAACAAAACTTAAAAGCAGCTCATTCAACAGTGGTCATTTAGCTTCTTTGCCTCTGTCTTTAAAAAAAATTGGTTGATTCATCTTACTTTGTTAACTTGAATTTTTCAATAAGTTGAACTTACTGTTTTATTGCAGTTTAAATTTAGATTCACTTAATTTTAGGAGTAGATAGGTGTCCTTACTTAATTCAAATAAACAATTAATTCAAATTCATATCAAGTATGTATATTCCAACAAATATTAATACTGTATACTATTTTAGATGTTAATTGCTTTTCTTTTATTTTTGTTCTGCATTAATTGCTGTTTCAAAAACTAGAATTTCATTCACAGTTGACTTCCAGATGTTATTTTAGGCTAAAGAAAGGCCACATTACAGGTTCTGCCATTGAACGTATCCTAGATAATTAGAAATTATGAAAAGGGAATACACTTAATGTTGTCCCCAGGCACTTAAAGCTGTCCTCACACCATCTTATTTGATCTTATCCAGACTGTTCTGAGTGTGCACTGAATCAGTGCAGAACTCAACACTGTATCTTGAGAAACTACAAAGTAATGTTTAGATAAATTACTACATATTCAATAATAACTACATAGTCATGTGACATGAAATGCTCTAGTCATGTGACATGAAATGCTCCTTATCCCACCCCTCATCATTTTATTTTTGTTTGTGGTTTAGTTATTCATTTTTAATAAAAGTTCCTCCCATCATTTTTTATTATTTTGGCATTAATAAAAAGGAGTTATGGCTCACCTTTTCATATATTTCAGACTGAATCTGCCAGTGTAGATGCAGACATACAGAAAGAGTTTAGTCGACAAAAGGAGCACCTAGAGAGATCAGTGGCCAACCTGCGTAAGAAGCTGGAAAAAGATTCTGAGATTCACAAAGCTGACAATGTCAGGATCATGCAGGTTGGTTTTGTTTGAAACAAAAATATTAGGTGAAATAAAGGTTTAACAATACACATCTGAAACAGCTTGTTGAATGATGATCAAATATGAGTAATACGTTGGTGTTATCTGGATGCATCATCATATTTATGCGTTCTTTCCTATCTGATTTTCACTACAAAGGAACTCTTCATTCATCACCCATTTCTTCTTCCTCGTTCGTCCTGAAAAGGACGTTGGTTGCGTTGTGTCCGTTTACAGAGAAGCTGCAGTATTTGCGTCTTTCAGCTGACACATCCAACTTCCGCACAGCATTTTTTGAGACCAGGTTTGCTTCCCTCTTCGATCCCTACTCCTCAGCCAGACTGCAGTGATGCAGCCTGTTTCCAGGACCACCACGTGGAGGTGGAGTAGGGTCTTGGTCAGCTCTGGTTCGCTGACTCTGATGCAGGCAGTCAAGCTATGGGTCGCTTACTGCATTTCTCACTTTTGATGCGTCTTGGGTCCCCATCACCCATTTGAACCTTCTTAGAACTTTGTCTTAAGTATAGGATTAAGATTAGTGGACAAAAGAAATACAGCAGTATAAGTATGATGGAAGTATCAAGCAATTGATAGAAAGTGGTTTGTTAGAGTGCCTAGTAACATAAGAGATGTAACATGTGGTTGAAGATCAATCACAGCCAATATTAACCCCTTGAACCCGCAGTCCCGGTATTTCGGTTTCTTCAGCTATTCCTAATCCCCACAGTCCCGGTCAGTTTAGATCAAAGGATTTTCACATGTACCTGAATTCCCATAAACGGGTTTTAAAGCTGCGCTACAGTTGAGTGGTGTTTAGTACCTGATGGGACGGGCTAGATGGTAATGTCTGAATCGATAAAAAGTCATTTGCTTCAGAAGTAGTTTGTTCTTTCTTGAAAGTAAAATTAGTGGAACTTACGCAGTGTGTTAGTAAAATAGTGAAGATGTCTAAAAGGGAAAGAAACTGTGCTGGTGTAGACAAACTTTATAATTTAGAAGAAGCCAGAAATATGTTATTAGATAGTGACAGCAGTGAAAGTTTGTTGAGTGACGATGAAATTAGCCCAGAAATTGATATTGAAACAAACAGCGACAGTGAAAGCGACGTTGACTATCAGGAGTCGATGACTTTGAACGACGGTAAGCGTAAATGGCTAACGTGCAATAATCCTAGCACTTGGAGCAAAGCCATCAATATTTTAGATGCACCCTTCCGTCTTCAGATACTGTTGGTGTGCGAAATTTAGACCCTCTTGGCATTGACAGTACAGAATTAGACTTTCTTTCATTGTTCTGGAGTGAAAGTACTTGGAAAAGCAAGGTTGGGATGACAAATCTCTGGGCTACTCAGACATTAGCAGAAAAAGCCAATGATTATTATGCTCGAAAATGGACTGAAATAAATATTGGTGAATTAAAAGTATTCTTTGGGGTGAGAATTTCAATGGAGAATGTGTCATCAAACGTCGATATGAACATTACTTTAGTGATTCAGCTGGTTTCTTATTCTCCACTCCTGGATGTAAGAAAGTGGTACAACGCAATAGATTTATGGCAATATGGAAGTTTCTTCACGTTGTTGATGAAAAGAATTCAACTCTTGACAAATCAGACAAGCTGTATAAATTGTGACCTGTGTTGTCTGATACTATGGAGAAATTTCGACATTTCTATGTCCCATCAGAGAACATGCCTCTTGACGAGGGAATGAGTCCTGCGAAGAACTGCCTTGGTATAAAACAATATATCAAGTCAAAACCAGTGAAATGGAGTATAAAAACATGTTTACTATGTGAAAGCAGCACTGGGTACATTTATAACATTGAAGTTTATACTGGTAAAACTGATGGTCTGTACGTAACTGAGATAGGTGCGTCAGGGAGCGTGGTTGCCAGGTTGACATCTGTCTTACAAAACCAAAAGTACCATTTACGAGATATGGTCAGATTCTATAACTCTCCAGCACTATGCACATACCTACTAACTAAAGGAATAGGATCATGTGGCACCATTTAGACGAACAGGAAGAATTTTCCAAAACAACTAATACCATTGAAAAAACAGTTGAGACATTGTGAGTCGGACTACCTGTGTCTTGATAATATGTCTATAGTAGTCTGGTGTGTATTTTATATCCACCTTACACAATCCACAACAGCAATTTAGCGTGTCTCAGAAGAATAAAGATGGTACATCATTACAACTGACTTGTCCACAAGTGATGAGAGAGATTACACGCACGACATGGGAGGCTGTGATCTCAACGATCAAATGACCAGAATCTGTCGTACACGCAGATATTACAGATGGCCTCGCTGTTTACTGATGAAGGCTATGTTCTGGTGTCTATTTAACGCATATATTGTGGAGAAAACAGTCAAGTCACGAGCGTCACAAGGCAAGTGGTCCAGAACCTTTTATGACTTTGTTGATGAGTTATGTATGCAGCTTGTTGGTGACTTCGGGCAAACATCAATTATAAAGCAATATGTATCTCCTGATTCCTGCGAACACCACATGTCTAATGTTGGACTGCACCATTCAGAAAGACCAGCTGAAGCAACAGGAAATAATACATGCATTGTCTGTCGTGAGAAGATGTATCACTTTAGTTGGGATAACCCAGACAAGGTAAAACATGATAATCCATTCAAGATGACTAAAACAGTTTTCCGTTGTAATGAATGTCAAGTGTTTTTGTGCATTCGCCAGAATTCCACCTGCTGGAAGGATTACCACTTGAAGAATGAATATTGGAGATAACTTGACAGTTTATAAATTTCCAAGATTGGATCTCTTTGGACATTTTATTTTGTCGACTGTTGTATAACACAAAGCAATAAAGTTTTGCATTGAAATTACTGCCGTTTTATAGAATATTGTTGCATGTTGTACAGCACTATGGAGGGGAACTCTAGAGTAAAATGTCAGCCTTTCTTGGAACTTTTTATTTTGTTTCAAATATTACATAGCTCTAGGGAGGGAAGATTTGGAGTGAAAAGGTGCCTTTCTTAGAATGTTGTAATGTATGAAGTGTATAGCACTAGAGTGGGAAATACTGGAGTGGAATAACTGCCCCTCTAAGAACCTTGTAACTTGTCAAATGTTTTTTGTAGCACGAAGAAGGAATGTTCTGGAGTGAAATGTCTACCTTTCTTAGAACATTGTAATTTATTAAATGTATAGCATGTGGAAGAAATTTTCTGGAGTGAAATGTCTACCTTTCTTAGAACATTGTAATTTATTAACACATTAACTACCGAATTGAAAAACACACTGTGGCCGAATTAAATTTTTTTCCCATTTTCATCCTGTAGGTGTTTGCACAAAGTAAGCTGTAGTTTTCGTAATTGTTTACAGATTTTTATGAATTACACGTCATTTTAAAGATAAATGAATGTACTATTACAATAAACACCGGTTGTAACTCTAATAGAGGTTGTTGCTATTTAACAGCCCTCCGATGGCCAAGGATTTGCAATATTTTCACAATTATAACTGCTTGCACCCCATCTTTATCAAAATCACAATTTCAATCAATGTGCACACTGTTTTCACTCTTGTCCTCATCGCTAGATCTATTAGTCAATTGTTGAAACACGTTTCTATCCTATTCAGCCGTTAGACGAGATGTACACGCATTTTTTGTAGTCCTATCTTTAGTTGCCACGGTAAACAGTTTTACATGATTTGGTAACTAACCCAAAACGCTGAAAAATATGAACATAATATCAATTTTCCAGTGTTCTACAACAACCATGCTTTGGGAATTTGTTTTCCGGTGGCAACTTAAAATCTCGAACCAGATCAGAGAGTGTTTCAGTACATTTTTCATTCGTTTCATTACTAAAATTAGATTAAATGTATAGTGAGCCGCTGACACATGGCGGTAGTTAATGAAATGTATAGCTGGGGTGAAACTGGACGACTGCCTTTACTACAATATTACTTGTGAAATGATGCATAACACTATGTGTGAGAGTTCTTGGGTGAAGTGACTGCCTTTACTATAATATTGTAACTTGCCAAATGTTGTTTAGCGCTAGGGAGAGAAGTCTGGGGTAAAATGTTGCATAGCACCAGGGATGGGAAGTCTAGGATAACATTACGGCCTTTACTATAATGTTACAATTTGTCAAGTGTTCCATAGCACCAGGGATGGGAAGTCTGGATTAGGATTACTGCCTTTACTATAATAGTGTAATATGTGAACTGATGTTCAGCACTAGAGAGAGAAATCTGGAGTAAAATTGCTGCCATTACTATATTATTGAAACTTGTCAAATGTTCTTTAGCACTAAGGATTGGAATTCTAAAGTGAAATGACTGCCTTAGAATGTTGTAGTTTATTAAATTTTGTTTAGCACTTAGTAGGGAAGTTCTGGAGTAAAATTACTACCTTTCTCAGAATACTGAAACTTGTCAGAATTATCATTGCGGATGAAGGTTGTGCTATGAAATGAATGGTTATCCTAGTCTGCAGAGTACATGATGATAATGATAATGCATATTAAACTGGTGCAATTTTGTATTGTCCGTGCAGTTCTCGGGGATCTCCGAGAAGACAAAGAGGGAATATGTTAATTTTCCCTTTCATGTTGCAAGAGACGAGTAATATGAGGTATGGGGCTGGTAACCTTATCATATAAAATAATGTACCACAAAAACTATCACCATAGGAGCACATTCTTGCTTTAGTGTTAGCTTCATATAAGGGGACCTGCTACGACTGTGGCTCTATGCTCCCTAGGGAGCCACTACTACATCTGGTCCCCTTACATAAAGCCTACACCAAACATTACATGTTCTGGCAGAAGTGATATCTATAGCAATTCATTTTACTAGATCGGGTTGCCAGCTCCATGTATAACCTCATGTTATTGGCCTTGTACGACATACCTGAGGGAGCAGTTATCCAATTCTTTGTCTCATCAGAGACCTCGAGAACCACACGGGACAGTTAGCAGAACTGTGACTTCTGACTAGTAAATATTCAACCATTTCAAACGGCCATATTTGTTGTTCTCATGGGGGAACAAAATTTGAGACTACTCTGTGAACTCTGGGCATTCAGAACTCTTGTTTGGGACCTAAGATGTGTCAACAGTGAGGAATGCAGTTAGCGACCCAAAGCTAGACTGCTTGCATCAGTGAACCAGAGCTGACCAAGACCCTACTCCACATCCAAGTGGTGGTCCTGGATACAGGCTGCATCACCGCAGTCTGGCTGAGTGAGTAGGGATCGAAGAGGGAAGGCTAACCCGGTCCCAAAAATGCCGTGCTGAAGTCGTATGTGTCGGCTGAAAGGCGCGAATATCGCAGCTTTGCTGTAAATGGACACAATGCAACCAACGTCCTTTTCAGGACGAACGAAGAAGAACTCTTGTTTCATTTGAGCCTGTAATCTCACAAAAGCAGAATGGAGAAACTTGCCTTTTATGCGACAGATTTTACCTAAATTGTTATGCAGCTATTTTGCCCAGCATCTTGAGCTCAGCAGAACAGTGACTAGTAAATATTAAAATGGTTAGGAATACATTCACAGAAGCAAAATTCAAAACCACACCGTGAACTCTTTGCTGGTCGGAAAATGAAATAACAATAGCCTAGCGATTTGATTTGTTGCATAGCGGTTTGATCGCTTTGAGTTCCCTCTCCGACACGGTCCGTGACCTTTAATTGCAATTTACCCTCGCGCAGGTTGACAAATCATTAACATGTTATAATGGAACCGCGGTTTTATGATTCTGTCTAGGAACTTCGGGGAGAGGTTTTGGGTGAAACTTTAGTGTCGGGCTCAAAGGGTTACACATGGAGACAGCTCGTTATCTTTCTGATATAAGCAAAAATGCAATTAGGGATTATGACTTATGATGCCATCCCATCTCAGCTAAAAAATTATGCAGGTCAATAACTTTTTATCCAAACAACCAAAATATTCTGATAACTGAAAGTTTCTTAGGACTACAGTATAGATGATTTCTGACCATTATTGTGACTTTAAAAAAAATGCGGATTGGGCAATTTGGGCTACTTTTCCAATGATTTGGACAACATCTGAAAACAAACAAAAATCCGATTTCAGAAACGAAACTGTACCCGAGGATTTTGGATAAAGGGTTAGAGACATCTTAAAATTGTTTCTTTCTGAAAGCCATTTGCCACCCCCTGGACAAGAATTACTTTGTCCCCAATGCCCATCCCCTTAGTTATGTCATTGGATATCATGTTATTCTCTTGTCAGGTTATGACCTTGTGCTCTTCGTCCGCTTTCTCTGAAATGCTAATTTTAAATAAGAAAAAGAGTGATTACGATATACCATTTTAATGTTGCAACTTTTTTTCATATTTCTGTTGAAAACCTTTTGATCTTTTTTTTTTTTTTTTTTGCCTTTGATGTGGCCAGTTTTCTTAGTGACAGGTAGGCAGCATGCATATTTTTAATCAGGATTCTTATGGACTGTGTCATTATCATGATAAAAATATTTTCATACATTCAGTTTATTTCAAAACAAGCATGTGCTGATTATGCGCGCGCGCCCCCCCCCCCCACCCCCCCCCCCCCGCCCCCCCCCCCCCCCCAATATGAGGAAACCTATGTCAAAGTACATGCACTTGTAGTAGTGGCTAATGTACCACTTTGTTTTACAAGATGAGATTGCAAGCCCCATGCATATTTTATATTTCTTAACATACACCTGTTATATCTTAATATTGCTTCTCCTTGTGTTTGCAGTATTTTACTGTAGAAGCAGCAGCAGCATCATCATAACAAACCTACCGATAACCAAAAAGAACAAAAATTAAAAATGACAATATTATTGTTAGACATGTGTTACTATATCTGTTTTATTTGTAAGAAGTATAACAAATGATGAACAAAAATATTTTGACAGCTTCTGCCACCGTCTAAATGGCAAAAGGGACATCTTTATATATATATATAATAACTGTCAGATGTTAAGCTTTTATATTTTCCTTTGTGTGTAAGATCACAAAATTAACTTCTATTGCATTCTCAGATTACACGTTATCTCCATTTGTGCTTAGATTTTGAAATGATTACTGCAGTCACCAGTGTGACTGAGGGAAAAATGAAAAAAAAAAAATGTTTTGTCTAGAGTCATCATCATCATAATCTTCTTACAGAGCACAGATCCACCACTGCAGATTGTGTGGGCCCCCCCCCCCCCCCATGAGGAAACCTATGTCAAAGTACATGCACTTGTAGTAGTGGCTAATGTACCACTTTGTTTTACAAGATGAGATTGTAAGCCCCATGCATTACCTTGTATAACGTGCTTGAGGGAGCATTAGTCGTATTCTTGCTTTGTCTCCTCAGAGACCCCAACATGGGGCATTGTCTACAACAGGAATGGTAAAATTTACTGAGCTAATCAGATTTACAACTCTACAATCTTGAAACAGGAGAATGTGAGCTTAATCAGAGAAATCAATGACCTTCGCAAAGAACTGAAACTCTGCCGAGTCTTGATCCATGACATGGAAGCAGCCATGGGCCTAGATAGCCGCAGTAGGAAAGCTGGAACAATAGTCAGCCTGCCTCCCAAACCCGCCGGGCCTTTGGTTGAGAAAGAGATGGAGGAGCAAAAGAAGATAATTGAAATGCAGCAGGTATTGTAGAGTGACAGGACCAAAGTGTGTAACAAATTATTAGTTAAAAAGTTGGCTTATAATACTGAAGGTTTTGAAATGTGCAGAGTTAATGCTTGCCTGGCTTACTTCTCCAGACCTATGGTTCCAAAACTTGTTTGCTGGCCACCCTGTATTCTTTATTTTTGACTCCTCCTGACTTTTAGAGAATACCATTTCTAATTGTTCTCATACTTTTTCTATTAGAGTCGTGACATTGGGTTTGAGAGCCGCTGCTCTAGGCAATGACTGTGTAAGTGATTTGAACATAGGCTTCAACAGTAATCTTTAGTATAATCTATTGTTTACTATATTTATCTTTTTTTCAGCTTCTATTTGTTCCTGTAGGTATCAGTTTCATTTCACTTATCATCATTACCCTTCAGCTGCCTAAAGAGAACAGATCTTATTCACGCCAAGCTTTCCTGTTCTGAGCCATATGTCTGTTCCTCTACCAAGATATATGTAGGAGTCTACAACCTTTAGGGGTGTTTCTTCAATTGCAACCTTGCTATAATTTTGTCTTGTCCATGTGTATTTTCAGACCTTGTTGCTGTGATGTCTCATCAGGTATTTTCATTATGTCATGCATATGGTTATGGGACAGAAGAACCAGGTCATTAGCAAAATTTGTATCTTCAGACTGTTTAGTCAGTCCATTGAATTCCATTTATGTTGGCTGGTGCAATTTTCCTCAACAAGACATTAGAGTGATCTCCTCCGGGAAATTCAGAGAGAGGACTGGAAAATCCTATATATATATTCTTCTTTTTTTTTGTTGTCTCATTTAAAAAAAAAAAATTTCAAACATATACTGGGAACGGAACCCGGTACCTTAAGATCTTGAGGCGGATGCCATACCTCTTTGCCACTCCAACCCCAACTTAAATGTAGCTTAGTTGTAACATATATAGCAACATACAGTACTTAAAGAACGAAGTAAAAACAGTACAACTCCTGCACGTGCATATAATTTCATTACAAAAGGAACCAGAAATGGTAGATCATCCATTAAAATATATACCTATCAGTGCAGGATTGGCTAATATAGTATAGAACTGGAATATAATGAATAAAAAGTACAAAGAACATATAGGATTTTCCAGTCGACTCCCATTACTTCTGCCACACCACCTAGAAAAATCTAGGTGAGGTAATTTCAGGAAAACAGCCTGTTGTTTTCATAATCTAGTAAATATCCAGTTAGAAGAGAAATCGTGACAAGAGATGCCACACTCCATTTCCTATCTCAGGGGGTTTGGAAACTGCTCTTCGTATTGTTCCTTTATTAGGTTTCTTGCTAAGGCAGGTTCACCTTTGTTCGTCTGCTAGTCAACTTATCTTTTCTTCATCATTTAGGACATTATGTTTACCTCTGCTCTTATATATCCATTCCAGGATCTAATGAGCATAATCCTCAATCAATTTTCTAAGCATATTTTCATTTTCTTCTTGCTGTTGTTATCTGTATTGGTTGCTATCTTGTTCTGTTCCATAAGCTATCTTTTCAGATAATGTAGGGAGTAAAGCAGAGAATTATTCCTAATTAGACTAGACGAGGAGGATCTCACTATGGGCCCATGATGGATAGTGGGAGCTAAGAAGTGGCTCTGTGTAGGACGTGACAATTCCTTGGGAGAGCCCAGAACCAGAGCACAGTAGTTTAGCTCTGCATATTTGGAGAGCCTCCTTGGATGGCAGGGAATGCACAGTATGCCACATGCTTCTTACTCCTAGTGTGGGACTAGATGTGATGATCCTTTAAATGCATGCCAAAATGGAGCTCATGACTTCAACTCAACACGTTTCAGAATGGCAGAAAAGCCACGGGATAAGCATAGATCAACAGTGTACATAATACCAAGTAGGTGTCAACTTGGTAGCCCTAGTTAAACAACAACTAGGCAAGGATTGAAACATTTTAACTTACGAATTATTAGTAATATGGCAGTTTGAAAATATGACATTAAATTTCCAAATCTAAAAAGATATGTTTTTCTGATTATTCTTTTGGATCTAAAACATTATTTAAATTAAGCAGTTTTGACCTTGAATAAATCATATATATATATATATATATATATATATATATATATATATATATATATATATATATATATATATATATATATATATATATATATATATATATATATATAAATCAGCCATTTTCTATTGCATTTGTCTGTTCTTTCTTTTTTTTTCAGTTGGAATTAAAGCGATTAAGAGATGAAATTTATGATCTGGAACTTGCTCATGGTTTGAGACCTCCAACTGGTCAGCTTCCATCACTGACAGCATAGTTTTTCCCAATTGGTTAAAATTAGTTGCCTGTACATTTCACTTCTACTAGCTTTATGGGTAATGTCACTGATTAGATAAAAGCAAGTTCTGATGACCAATAAAAATTACTGGTCTGTTTGGGGTGGGTAGAGGGTCATGAAGGAATGTCATTATATATATATAAAACTTGCAAGAATTAGTATTTGTGCTAATAATATAAAGTGACAACTGAACAAAATCACTGGCCAACCTTACCTAAAAAGGCTTTACAGCACTATATATAATACTTTATAATGTGCCATCCTGTCTTTAATGGCGTCGCTTAAATAGCTTCTTTAAATTACTATATCTGTGGCATTTTGTATGTGCGGTCTGCATTTCTGAGTGGTGTTACCTGCAAACAACTTACTTTTATACTTATGTTTGCTGCATCTTTCACTTGTGAAAATATTTACCTATTATGTACAAGTATTTCATTTTACCATACAAAAGTTTAATGGCAGACTTTAATATTTTACTGCTAGACATTTGTCATATATCAGCTTACATATGTGATATGTGAGCTTACTGCTAGACATGTGATATATGAAGAAAAATAAAACATTCACAAATCTAGTATTAGTATATTTTATATCAAATCTTACATACTTTTACTGTGCACCACATTAATCTTATCCGATTTTTTTGTGTGCTTTATATTTTTTCTACATCCCTGTAAATCATCAGAGAAATTAAAGATTTCAGTACCATAAATAAGAAGTTTACATTGTAAACTCTTTTGATACTATTACTTATACAAGGTAGATGTGCTTTTTGTGTTGTAATAATGAAAATATAATAAATATGCACTTAAGCTTACTGCAAAATGTTTGTGCAAGGGTGTGTCTGTTCCTTATATCTTCTTCTTCTTTGATCCTTAGCCACCGACCGTCAAAGCAGTCAATGGCCATCACGCCTGGTGGCGTCTTGTAGGGCAACAACAAATTGATTCCACTTTGCTCGGTCGGTGTTTACTTTTCGTACAGTGCCCCAACTCTAGTTCATTCTTTGCATCTCTGCCTCCACAGTCCTCCGTTAAGTTGTTTTTGGTCGGCCTTTCTTTCGTTTTCCTTCAGGGGTCCATAGCATAGCCGTTCTTGTGATGGCATCAGGGTCTATTCAGAGGACATGACCAACCCAGCTTCAGCCAGCTATGATGGTGTACATGTCCTCTTGCTTGCTCCGAGTAAGCAGATCTTGGTTGGTGATGGTATTCGGCCAAGAGATTCGGATAATTTTTCTTAGGCATGTGTGAAAAGAGGACAATTTTGACATTTCCTTCTCTGTAACTCTCCAGCAATCCACACCATAAAGAAGCACACAGCTCTGATATAATCTTAATTTTGTGCTTGTGCTGTACTGAGAGGACTTCCAGATGTTGTTTAGACTAAAAAAGGCCGTTCTTGCTTTGTTCATTCTGTTGTTTATGTCTTTGCTTGCTCCGCCGTCTGGTGTTACTATGCATCCTAGGTATGTGAAGGTGTCTGTCTGTTCCAGTTGCTGATTCCTTACTGATATGGGTTCAGGGTTGCTCACATTGAGCGTCATGACCTGTCTTCTTTAGATTGATGTTCAAGCCCACCTGCTGGCTATACTTATTAAGTCTATCCATTTTTTCCTGGATGTGTTGATGTGAATGTGCTAGTAGTGCTATGTCATATGCATATTATTCTAGATCTTCCAATGTAGAAAATGTAGTCCATCTTATTCCTCTTGGACTGCCCTCTGTTGTCTGGCGCATCACCCAGTCTATGACTGTTAAAAATAGAGTGGTTGATAAGGGGCATCCCTGTCGTACTCCTGTCTTCACCTCAAAGGTTAGGTTGCTCTGCCCAACGCTACACGTAAAGTTGGCATAGAGGCTTTTTATGGTTGACACTATGCAGCTTGGAATTCCATAAGCCCTCAGTATTTTCCATAAACTGTCCCTATGTATACTGTCAAAAGCCTTTTCAAAATCAACGAAATTAATGTACAGCCGTCTTTGCCATTCTGAGCACTGCTCTATAATGTTCCTGAGGGTAAATATATGATCTACACATCTGTTCTTTCTAAATCCTGCTTGTTCTTTCCTCAGTTTGTGGTCTTCTGCTTTTGAAATTCTCTGTATAATTATCCTGCCTAGTATTTTGCTGGGAACTGAGAGAAGAGTGATTCCTCTTCAATTATTGCAGTCTGCAAGATCTCCCTTCTTGGGCAATTTGACAATTATTCCTTTGTTCCACTCCGTTGGTGTTGTCCATGTTTTCCAGACTTGTGCAAATAGTGGTTCTAATAGTTCTGCTGCTAGCTCAGGGTCTGTCTTAAATATCTCTATATTTAAGTTATCATGGCCAGGAGCTTTTCCATTCTTTGATTGCTGTGATGATTTCTTCTTTTCGTGGAATGTCTGTATTAACATCTAGATCATTTTCAGCCTCAGGAACATTCAATTGTGTCTCTGGTGGTTCCTTGTTCAGAGTTTCTCTGAAATGCTCTGCCCATCAATGTTTCCTGTCCCTCTGCTGTGTCGTGATGAGATTTCCTTGCTTATATCTCTTACTTACTTACTTAGTCGTTCCCCTTCTACCGTGAGGTGTAGAGGTTTGGGAGAGAGAGAGCGCCAGACTATCCTATCGCCTGTCTTCCTCCTGGGCCTGGTTCCATTCTAGTCCTCGGTCCTTCAAAGATTGTCTAATGTTGTCCTCCCAGCGGACTCCAGGTCATCCTGGGGGTCTGGATCCCTGGCTCTTTGTTTCCCATGCTTGTCGTGGTAGCCGCTCCCCTCCCACTCCGCAGACATGGCCAAAACTATCGGGGACAAAAAACAAGCTCCACCCTGACGCATCGTCTGTCCGTGGACCACGTCTCCTCCTGCCACCCCCTCAGCTCTAGCTCTGAGGCCCGGACCTGGCCCCTAGGGCCGCAGTCACTGCCCACGACCTCGCATCCACACGTCAAGACTGGGACAACAGGTGGAGCAGCACACAGCCATCCTCGCCTTCCCACCAACCTCTCTCCCTCCCGAGGAATCCTCGACCCATGGCCCGAAAAAGTATCCCAATCCAGCCGCTGCCCCTCGAGTGGCCAACTCTTCTTTTTGATGCCTCCCTTTCGGTCTTTAATAGCTCCAAGGCATCTAAAAGTGGTCGACCTGCCCTCCCAGCCCAATCTGATGTCTTCTTTCTTCTCGTGATATCACCATGGATTTTGTTTAAGAGCTGCTTATGACCATCCCTCTCTTCTCCAGCTCTTCCTTCCAGACTTGCAGGTTGGATTGGAGATGTGCCTCTGATTTAGCAATCAGGGCAACATCATCAGCAAATGCCAGCTCTGAAATACAGACCTGTCTCATCTTCCGGTACCCCACTGAATACCTTCCCATTCTCTCCTTACATGCACTGATGACCTCGTCCATGATGAGCATGAAAAGACAAGGTGACAAGACATGACCCTATCCCACACCAGTGGTGGTCCTGAACTCCTGACTTATGGTTTGCTGTCCTCACATAATTTTTGCAAAACTTGAAGCTCTGTATAGCATGAATCAGAGGTGCTGGAATGTTCTTCCTTGCCAAACAGTCCCAAAGTTTGCTCCAGGGGACCCTGTCAAACGCCTTTTCCAGATCTATGGAACAAAGAAGGATCTCACTCTTATACTCAAGGGCCTTTTCACTCAGCTGTCCGAGTGTGAAGATTAGGTCTTGAGTACTTCGGTTTGCTCGGAATCCGCACTGGACCTCATCCAATTGTGGCTCAGCTAGGCGTCTGAGTCTCTGCTCTAGGATTCTAGAGTAGATTTTACCAGGGACACTGAGAAGGGATATGCCTCTATGGTTTCCACATTGTCGATTGTCACCCTTTTTGAAAATTGGTGTTATGATGGCAATCTCCCAATCCCCTGGTATGGTCTTGTTGCACCATGCTGCCTGTAGGACCTTTAAGAGTAATAGGTCGCCTGATGCTCCCATGTACTTAACCATTTCTGGTGTTATACCATCATGCCCTGCTGCTTTGCCCATCTTGATTTTCTCCAGTGCTGCCTTCAGTTCTTCCATCTCTATGTCATCTTCACCATCATTGGTTTTCTCTTCTGTGCTAGTGGTTATCATTTCTGATGCTTCACCATGCTCACCATCCAGGAGTTCTGAGAAATATTCTTTCCATCTTTCCATTACTTCCTTCGGGGCAGTAAGCAGTTTGCCTTGCTTGTCCTTTATAAATTTGAGGGGGCATTGTTTTTCCTTCCTCATGTTCTTTAGTGTCTTATAGAACAATTTCTGGTTTTTTTGTGCATCTTTTTCTAGCTTTTCTCCAAATTCTTCCCAGGACTTCTGTTTTGCTGCTAGCACCTTGTTCTTTGCTTCTGTTCTGAGTGTAACATATTCTCTATATTTTTCCATTTGTCCTGTTGTGTTTTTAGCTCCTAAGTATTGTTTCCATGCCATTTTCTTCTCTCTTATTTTCTCTTTGACTTCCTCTGTCCACCAAGGTGTCCTCTTTCTCTTGTTCCCAAGTCGGACTTCACCACATGATTCTGCAGCAGCTGTCTTTATGATGTCCTTGAATTTAAGCCAGAGGGTTTCCAAGTCATCAGGTTGTTCTTCTGTGTTGCTCACCGCTGCAGCAATAAGCCCTGATATCTGGTCTTAATTTCTGGCTCTCTCAGCTTGTAGGTCTTAATGCTCATTTCTCCGTTCATTTACTTAGTTTCTTGCGTGATGTTGGGCAGTTCCTAGGCTGAGCAACTCTTTCAGTTGTTCTTTTGATTGTAAGCAGGGGGGGATCACTTCCAATCTCTGGCGCCCTCCAGACTCTATCATCCCGGGACATATTTGAATGAGCTCCTCCTAACAATGGCATAGTCGATCACTGACTTCTCATTCTTGGTTGGTTCACATCTAGTGTATGCATGTATGCGCTTATGGGGGAACTTTGTGTTTGTAATGATCAGATTCTGCTCACTGCAGATTCTAAGGTGTCGCTTTCCATTGTCATTGAGAGTATCTTCTCCATATCTTCCGATAACTCCACCCCATCTAGCATGGTCATTTCCAACTCTGGCATTGAAATCTCCGAGCATGATAAGTTCATCCAGGCAGTCATCCACTGTCCTTTGAAGCAGCTCGAAGAATTCCTCCTTGACCTCTGCTCTCTCATCCTCATTTGGCCCACACACCATGACCAGGTTGACCATGGTTTCTCCTTCTTTTAGTTTTACAACCATAATGTGCTCCGAGACAAAGTTCCATCCCTTGATACCATCTTTTTGGTTTTTGGCCACAATGCAACCCACGCCCCCTTTAGCTCTTTCAGATGTGGGTACACCACTGTAGAGCAGCGTGTTGCCATTGAGATTCGTGACTCCTTGTCCTTTTTTGTTTCCGTTATAGCCAGGATTTCTAGTTTTGCTTTCCTCACCTCTTCCACCAGCTCCTCTTCCGTCCCATCTATACCTACCGTACTCCAAGTTCCATAAGTCGCAGTCCGTTCCAGTTTGTCGCCCTTAGAATCAGTCCGGTTTTCTCTCTTGAAGTTCTCATAATCAAAAGTTTAAAGCAAACAGGTGATTGGCCTGTTGTGCCTTTGCATGGTGGAGGGGCTGCCTCCTTACGGCTTCCATCCTCCTTTTTCAGCCGGGCTTGGGACCGGCCTAGGCGGAGTTCATGAGAAAGTCTTAATAATGTAATATTGTTTGCACCTCGTTTTCCACTGATGATTTTAGTTATTTTTGGTATTACAAAAAGTGCTTTGTTCATTCTCATTGCTGCATCTTTGCCTGTCTTGCAAGAACGATAGTATAGGAAATTCCTTTTGTTGGAGCTCGGGTTTGGCGTTTAAACTTCCTTGTTGCAGCTGACTGTCCTGTTCACTATATATATAGTTGCTTTAAAATTGTGGGGATACTTCGCTTCTGTTTTCTTTCTTTTCATTTCCTTTCTCATCGTTATGATGAGGTGATCACTGGCCCAAGACAGTTTACATGTTGTTAGATGTGTAGTGCGAGCGTATGATGAGTTGAGTGTGGGTGCGAATGAAGACGCGAATGTGTTTAGGCTCGTATAGATGTAGATCCTGCAACCCATACTCTCACATGCAGTAATCAAGGATGCTTTGACACTGCAGGCATGTTTCAAGACATTTATTGACGGGAACACACATAATATCAACAGGAACAGTCAGTGTAACAAGGTCATGCTGACCTGACATCGATAGGTATACATTTGGCATTCAAAAAGGTAAACATCAGAATAGACGTGCATGGTCAATAGCAAAGTTCTTCAATAATGACAGTTCGTAGCGTCGCCCTTGGCGTCTCTGACTAAACGCGTCAGATGCCTTAGTTACCTTGACACACAGGTGCAACTTGGCACTCCCCTGCCAATTGCACATATCAGGCTGTAGTATAATAGCCGGAAGCACAGGCCTCGTCCTAACGTCGGCCGTGTACTTCTGTTAAATAGGTTATCACCAACCCTGCAGTAATACTTATTGTAGATAGAAGTTCCGCCAATCTGCGGCTCCCACAATATATCTTCGTCACTGGATTTCTGGACAATATAAGACTAACAGTCTTGGATGGCTACCTCGAGCACAAATATATAAGTTCTGAAATGGCGGATCCGTGAACTGCTGTTCACCCTAGGTAATCCTTTACATGTTCTGCCACCGAAAAGCGTAATAATGCATAAAGGTCGGTATTACCTGGTAAATGAATCCTCAGAACTACACAAGGAATTCTGTCGTCATCCCGACGCACAGAGATTCACTGGGGAAAACTGCCATAGCAGTTACTTCGAAGATTCTCCCCGAAAAACAATGGACTCTTGGTCCCTTCAGAAAAACAGGACCTCCCGGCTTCCCGGAAGTATATCTCACTCCCGCTTAAAAAAACCTTCCCATAGGCCCACGCCGAACTGTCAACCTCTGACCCTAAAGGTCAAACACAATGAATGAATAAACAAGGGAAGACAACCCCTAATCAACCTGACATCGCAGGTAAAGACACAATTATACTTATGATACAAACATAAGCAAATAACTTGACAGATGACTCCGTCGAAAATGACAGCAACATTACTACCACCCCCCTGTAAAAAAAAAAAAAATGCAATTTTTTTTTTTTTTTTTAATATGTTCATGAGCAAGATAGCACCAGTATCACTTCTGTGCTCATGCAAACAATGAACCTAATATCAGGTACAATAGAAGAGGGTACAAATCATCTCCCAACATAGGAGAAAATATTTCCTTTAAGCCAAACAAACTAAGGGATACCATTCAAGAAACCTAAGTTGCTGGCAATACCAATCATATATCAAACATTACTAAATAATATAATCATAGCAATATACAAATGTCAATGCTATTTTAGCAACATATCACTGATGGATGGACAAAATGAAATTTGTTAAATTATCTAAACATCATCCAAATACATTTGTATTACAACATATTATGATATTAAGGACAGACCTAAGTCTGAAAATATATCAGGAAAAACTAGGACACAAGATTTAACTGGAATCATGTGGGCATCTAGACAATATGTCCGCCATCACATTATCCGAACCACGGATAGCTCGCACCGTGAAATGGAAAGGCTGAAGAGCAATAGCATAACGAGTAGATCTCGAGCTCTTCAAATCCTTACTTTGCATAGCCGTAAGAGCTTTTTGGTCGGTTTCCATAAAGAAATGCGCGCCCAGAAGGAACCTTTGTAGCTTAAGAATGGACCAAACCATAGCCAACAATTCACGGTCCAAAACCGAGTAATTCCTTTCTGCCGCATTCAGCTTCCTAGAAATATACATTACAGGATGCAGAGTTCCTGAATATTCCTGCATTAGTGCCGCTCCAATGCCAGTGGAAGAGGCATCACTACGAAGGACAAAAGTCTTATCAATCGTCGGTAGTCTTAAGATAGGATGAGATGAGAACAAATTCTTAACCTGATCCAATGAAGATTGGCATTCTTGGGACCAACGCACCATATTAGGAGAACCTTTTTTCAATAACGTTGAAAGTGGTGCCATAATGGAGGACAGATTCTCAATGAATCTTCCATAGAATTGTATCAATCCCAAGAGACTACGCACTTGCTTTTTTGTCTTCGGAACCGAGATATTTAATATCTTTGAAATGTTTTGGTCCTCTGTCTTCAACAGACCATGACCAACTCGATGACCTAGGAAGGAAATTTCACTAAACCCAACAAAAGCTTTAGAGGGTTTAGCAGTCAAACTATGCTCACGTAGAGTAGATAGCAATTCCTTCAGACCCACATAGTGTTCTTCCCAAGTATCGCTGAAAAGACAGATGTCGTCTAAATATGCAATGACATCTGCACGATCTGATAGAATTCGTCGCATCATGCGCACGAAAGTCGCTGGGGCGTTCATAAGCCCGAAAGGCATAAAATTCCATTGAAACAGACCCCTAGGTGTCGAAAAAGCAGTGAGAGGTTTGGCGTGTTCCGTCAATGGGACTTGCCAATAACCTTTCGACAAGTCTAGTTTAGTAAAGAATTTAGCTTTAGAAAGTCTAATAAGTAGATCATCTAATAACGGCATAGGTTCAGCATCGAACTTCGTAACTTGATTTAATTTGCGATAATCAACGCAAAGACGTATGTTATTGTCTTTCTTTCGAACAATAACTATCGACGAAGAATAAGCTGAAGTGGATGGTTCAATTATTTGTAGTTGAATCATTTCATCCAATTCTTTCTCGACTTGTGCTTGAAAATGAATAGGTATTGGGTATGGTCTTACTCTGATCGGATTACGATCAGTAAGTATGATGTCATGTTCTATGACATCTGTGTGTCCAGGAATGTCGGTAAGGACATCCTGATATGATTGTAACGTAGAGGATACTTGACGTTGTTCCTCAAAAGACAAGTTAGAAGAGACTGTAACGTCTCTCCACGATTCCGTTGAAATAAGTGGAATCGTAGGAAGAGGTAAGTTCACGTCAGAAAAAATAGTTTCCTCATCCTGTATAACGGACAGGGATGAGATGTGACCATGTTGAACTGGAGAGTCGTCCGTCGCCTGGAAAATAGGCTGTAAATAGTCTGGACGTTCAATAAACTCTGTTAACATATTTATATGGAAGGTTTTATGCCTTCCATCCACATCGACAATATAGTCGACATCAGAAATTTTCGAGACTATAGTGTATGGACCCTTCCAAGAAATGAGAAGTCTATTCTCTCTTGAGGGCAGTAAGACATATGCTTTGTCTCCAGGACAAAGTTGACGTAGGCGTCTTTTCTTATTAGCAAATCGCCTAGCTTTTTCTTTCGCAAATTCGGAAGATGAAGTTGCTAACCTGCACGATTCGATAATCTTTTCTCTAAGAGCTATAACATATTCATATGACGATTGTGTATCATCGTCAATATTATCGGAAGTTATCAAATCGTGTAACAAGGACATTGGCCCGCGCGGTTGCGCGCCAAAGACAAGTTCGAAAGGAGAAAACCCTGTATGCTCGTTGGGAACCTCTCTATAGGCAAAGAGGACTGCAGGTAAAACCCTGTCCCAATCTTCAGGATGATCCTCCGTTATCTTGCCAAGTAAGTTCTTTAGTGTCCTGTTAAGACGTTCTACCAATCCATTGGACATTGGATGATAAATACTACTGAGAGACCTTTTAATGTCTAGCGTAGCCATTACCTGAGACATAACGTCCGAAATTAACTGAGTGCCGTGATCCGACAGTATTTCTCCGGGGAATCCCAGACGAGAAAATACGAGCCAAAGAGCATCAGCGATATCGACAGTTGATATGCTCTTCAGAGGAATAGCCTCTGGCCAACGCGTGCACATGTCCACGCAAGTGAGGATAAATTGGTGTCCTCTGGCTGACTTAATTTTGAACGGACCAATGATGTCTATAGCCATTTTCTGAAACGGCCGAATCGGAATATCTGCAGCCTGAATAGGAGCAGCATGTCTCGGACCCCTAGACTTGACCTCTTGACAAATTTTGCAAGATCGGCAATAAATTCGGATGTCTTTATTCACGAATGGCCAAAAGAATGACGCAAGGACTCTAGTTTTAGTTCTGGAAAAACCCATGTGTCCCGCACACTGAGAATCGTGTGCATGCCGAAGAATTAAGGCTCTCATACACTTAGGCACAAGAATTTGCGAGTGCATAGACTTGTCCGAGTGTTGTACCATTCGTACCAATATATACCATTCTTCATAGTGATATACGATTTGTGATTCGTATTTTGATTGGGATCCCCTTTCTTTGCAAGAAGGAAGTATTTCTTCAAAGAAGGATCCTCTTCTTGACGTTTAACAAACGAGTCATGGGAAATCACCAAGTGCTCGTCTTGGCTATCAACTTCATTACTATTATCAGATGAAGTTGGGGGATTAAGAGCTTGAGCTCTTGTCACCACTGCATTGACCGTTTGAATGTTTTTTTTTCCCAACTAGAAATTTGTTGCGGGGTGCATTCCTTAACCCCATGAATACGACCGATTATAAGATCCGCAATAGGATTAGGAAGAAGACATGCATGGACATCTCCTGTGAAGAAAGGAGTGTCAATCCTAATAATAGCAGTAGGATAGCTTTCCATAGTACCACCAAATGTAACACATTTGATTGTTTTTCCCGTGGCACAGCAAGGATCTATCAGAGACTCCTTAACCCCGACGGTAGTACATCCCGAATCGAAAAGTACTGAGACTAGCCTATCATTTATTAGACCTTTATGTAAGATGAGAGATCCTCTCCCATCATGCGCAACTGTAGCAGGTAGAGCAGGAAGAGGGTGACCACAACTTAGCGTAGATACAGTTGATGAGTCAAACAATGTTAAGCATTGGGGGCATTCAGTTGCTCTCCCAAAATCGAAAGCACAACCAGTGATAGCCCTAGAGTTACCACTATCATTTACTGTATTACAGGCTCCATCAAACTCTTGTTGCGCAGAGTTTGCCTGTTGGTAAGGTCTTTTTTTGTTAAACCTAGGTCTACCTCGATTATCATTTCCCCTGTAATTATTTCGACTATCATTTCCCCTGTAATTGTTATCATATTGCCTATTGTAATCATCATTCCGGTTTGAATCCCGGTTTCTAAATTCACCATCGTCATAATCTTGACGTCGAGAATGATTACCTCGAAAATTTGAATAGTTATTATTTGGATAGCCTTTACGAAAGTGTCTCAAATTATTACCACTAAAATTACGAGAACTACCATCTTGTCTCCACTGCATAGACGAAGAACCATCATGTGTTGGATTACTCCGCTTCTGAGTGTAATTTTGATTACTTCCCCTATTCCAATTTTGTTGAGCACCCTGAAATTTTTTTCTGAAATTAGGGCCATATGGTGTTGCCGAAGCAGCTGGCAACCCTTCTTTCACTTTAGAATTGCTAACTGTAGCATGGGGATGTGCTGTGGCATACTGACAACAGTATTCCTCCATTTCTTTTAAGTTTTTAGGCTTACGCTCATGAAGGAATGCAAGAAAAGAATCATTAACAGATGACAAAACCTTATCTCGCAATAATAAGTCCATTAGACCTTCATATGTTTTCTCAATCTGAGACAACTCAACCCATCGTGTAAATGTACGACGTATCTTTGTAACAAAATCAGAGAAATCTACTCCATTTTCTGGCAACATTGTCCTAAAACGAAGACGATAGTCTTCTTGTTTTAATTGGTATTTCTTTAGTAATGCTGCCCTGACAACATCATAATTAGTCCTCTCATGTTCGTCTATTGTCATAAGAGTAGTCACTGTGTCACCTGTAAAAAATGGCATCAGTTGTTCAACATATTTTTCCTTTTTTATGTTATGCGTATCGCACAAAAATTGGAATCTATCTAGATAATCTGCTACGTCATCCTTTAAAGGATTGAAATGAGGCAATTTAATCCTACTAACAAACTCCTTTGTCGTACTCGAAGTTGTTTGCTGAGCACCCGTACTCGCCAATTTCAATTTCTCTAACTCCAAAATTGCGAGTTTTTCATCAAGTTCCATCTTCTGTTTTCTTTCCTCATGTTCCATTTTTCTAATTTCAGCCTCAGCAGCAGCTTGAAGTTTTTTTTCCTCTGCAGCAGCTTGAAGTTTTTTTTCCTCTGCAGCAGCTTGAAGTTTTTTGTCTTCCATTTCCATCTGGAATTTTCTTTCATCAGCTGCAGCTTGAGCTTTCCTCTCCTCAGCAGCAGCTTGAGCTTTTCTCTCCTCAGCCTCTCTTTGATACCTTCTTTCTTCAAGTTCTAATCTTCTATTCTCAGCTTCTAGCTTCTTTAGTTCAGCTTCTGCTTTCAATTTAATTTCCTCTTTTTGTTTCTTTTCTTCTGACTTTAATGCAATGGCGAATTGAGCAGATGAATATTCTTCCAATTCTTTACCAGACTTACCAAGGGTCAACCCTTGCTGGATGAAGAAATCCAATGTAGACATTCTGTCTAATGAGATCAGAAACCTGAAAAAAAATTAAATAAATTACCTTATCCCACTTCAATGGGAGACAAGTCTGAAATGCTAGACTTGTATACTCACTTCACTTTATTTTACTGTCTCAATCTTTGTAGATAACAAGTCTTTTATCAAAGAACTTGTATAAATATCTTATATAATATTATTTAACAAACTCTATATGAAGAGTCTACCTTATCAATAATATCAAAACATGACCAAGTATGTGTATGTAGACTGTGCATGACAGTAATGTAGTACAACCAAAAAAAAAAATACAAAGACAAAAATACAAAACAATACAAATGGCAACACTGTTTTAACCAAAAATGTGTAGAGAAATACACAAGAAAGGAGAGACCTACAGAATACAAACAAAACAAATCGACAATCAAAACTGAAAAACAGACAAAATATTACAAAAACAACGTTAAGTACAATTACATCACAGCTAACATCAATAGCGACCAATTGTCACTAGCAAATTTCCAAATTAAGAAAATTTGCACCTACAGACCGCTTACAGTAAGCCTCGATCAAGTGGCATATTTACCGTAAGACCCACCAACCGAAAAACCCGCAGAAAAATACACAAAACAGTAGAAGTGACATAAACATATAGCAATCAATTTCAATGTGTTGCAGAACAAGTTCAGTCACAGCTGAAACTAAAATAAATTTCTTGCTCCTTGCGAACACAGAAACGAAATGTCAAACGCGCACTGAACGTCAAATCCACTGTAACATAAAGTGGTATTCACGAACCAAAGTTACTATGACCTTCTCAAATTAGGGCTTGCACATTGAATGTTTACAATTTCACGTACTGTTTACAGACACTTGACCTCCAACAATGTAGCTTGAATACTCTGACCTAGAAAAGTCTGTTGTTGAATGAAACGTGTAACAACCCGCAGTACTGTTTACAATAGGAACCCGCCTTCTATGCAGTTATGGTCCACGTAGCAAATGCCTAGTAGTTCACTTCAGTACTTGTCTTGTTATGCTTTATGTAGCATTATAATATAAATGCTCGTACTGTTTATTTGTGTCAACCGTTGATGACCTATATCTGTCCTGTTGTAGCCAAAACTTGCAAGTGTAGAATTAGCGTTGTGTGTTACGGCTGTCCCGTGTGTAGCTTAGACCCACAGATCAGAAGTGTAATGTGTACTTGTCCTTCTTGTAACTTTCTCGACAAAACTGGAGACATCATACATGTAACAACAGCCAACCAGGAATGTAAATTTCTGGATCCATAAATGTCAACAATAATGTCAAATGCTCGCTCTGTTCTTTTTAAACCCACAGATCTGGTCCATCAGAAATGTAAGTTTCTAGGCCACATTGGCGACAAGAAATGTATCATAAGAGCCCACGTAACTGGTCCACCAGAAATGTAACTGTCTTTTTTTTCTTGTTGAGGTGATCACTGGCCCAAGACAGTTTACATGTTGTTAGATGTGTAGTGCGAGCGTATGATGAGTTGAGTGTGGGTGCGAATGAAGACGCGAATGTGTTTAGGCTCGTATAGATGTAGATCCTGCAACCCATACTCTCACATGCAGTAATCAAGGATGCTTTGACACTGCAGGCATGTTTCAAGACATTTATTGACGGGAACACACATAATATCAACAGGAACAGTCAGTGTAACAAGGTCATGCTGACCTGACATCGATAGGTATACATTTGGCATTCAAAAAGGTAAACATCAGAATAGACGTGCATGGTCAATAGCAAAGTTCTTCAATAATGACAGTTCGTAGCGTCGCCCTTGGCGTCTCTGACTAAACGCGTCAGATGCCTTAGTTACCTTGACACACAGGTGCAACTTGGCACTCCCTGCCAATTGCACATATCAGGCTGTAGTATAATAGCCGGAAGCACAGGCCTCGTCCTAACGTCGGCCGTGTACTTCTGTTAAATAGGTTATCACCAACCCTGCAGTAATACTTATTGTAGATAGAAGTTCCGCCAATCTGCGGCTCCCACAATATATCTTCGTCACTGGATTTCTGGACAATATAAGACTAACAGTCTTGGATGGCTACCTCGAGCACAAATATATAAGTTCTGAAATGGCGGATCCGTGAACTGCTGTTCACCCTAGGTAATCCTTTACATGTTCTGCCACCGAAAAGCGTAATAATGCATAAAGGTCGGTATTACCTGGTAAATGAATCCTCAGAACTACACAAGGAATTCTGTCGTCATCCCGACGCACAGAGATTCACTGGGGAAAACTGCCATAGCAGTTACTTCGAAGATTCTCCCCGAAAAAAACAATGGACTCTTGGTCCCTTAACAAAACAAGTGCAGACAAGTCAACCAAAGCCAAAAAAATTAATCGCACAGTTATCCAAAACAGAAGACAGTCGTCTGTTATGACACAGCCCAAAGAAAACACAAACGAAGACATAATTAACGCCACTCTTGACCCAGATAAAACTGACTTAATACCATTTCTTAAGAAATTCTCAGAAACGACCAGACATCATTCTGCCATCCCCGCCTCAACACCAGATTGTAATGATTGCACTGACGGTAGGGACGTATTTAAAGTAGTTACGACTGTAAATGTAAGAGTTCTTCTTGCTGATCAGATTGCCGTCTGTTTTAATTCTCTGCATTGTTTTCTATAATTAGTAAATATAATTCATTCACACACACACACACCCACCCCCCCCCCAAAAAAAATAATTAAGTACGGTTATTGTGCCGATCAAAAAATAATTTGTGAATACATAGTTAGTACCTCGTTTTGTGCAAAATAATGCACGCACTGCATGCATTTCCTTTTCGTTCCCAATGGAGCATGGAGCCACCTCTGCAGGAAGCCTTACATTACTTACAAAGCATTCACATACTTTTGCAGCGGTAGTTTCTGTTAAGTTTGTTTTGCATAATGATGTAGCCAGCACCATGCACAACCTCATATCTCTCGCTTGTATGACACATGTTATTAGAGTGCCATAATTTTTATGCAAACAGAAAGTGGGTTTAATAAAAGTAAGCTTCACTGTCACAAATTAGAGTTGTATCAGGTACCGGTATTCACATAAGTGATGCAGTGTACAGAGATTCAATATTATTTCCTTTTTCGCTGCATATGGAGCATGGAGTCACCATTGCAGCTGGTCCACAGGAAGGCCGCACCTACGCATTATTAAAGCGGTGGTTTCTGTAATATAAAACCTCATGGGACTCCTGCATTAATGACTCCAAAATGGGGGTGGGGACTCTTATTTTAATAGTAACAACTTGTCATGACAGTTCTTAATTGGATAATAACCCGACATTATGCCTATAAATGTGACGTCATATAGTGGCTCCCAAATAACCACATCTATCTATCTCATGAAGTTTCTCCCTCAACTGGGATGGAGAATGCCAAGCAGCCACTCTGACACTATCAGAGCCAGCATTCTTAAGAGGTCTTGTTCTATTATTATGTGCCTGGCTCACTGACCCTACCATGCCAATAATCCTAGTAAAAACTGCCTCATTTTTATGGCTGTTTGTTCAGTGGATTCTCAGTCAAGACATCCAAGATGGAAATATATTTTGCAAATTTTTTTTAATTCTGCACAGTTATGTGCTTCTATTCTGAAATAACCTTTTCCCAACTGTAGTCCGAGAAGATTTTGCCGTTGATGGACGTATTATAAACAACTTGAGATATGCTGATGATACTGTCTTAATAGCAAAAAGTGAAAAGGAGCTGCAGGAAATGGTTGATACAATAGTGACAAAGTGAAAATAAAGGCCTCATCCTTAATAGCAGAAAGACCAAGTAATGGTCATCTCAAAGAAAATGGCCTCCCCAGAATACACTATCAAAGTAAATGGAACAGTTTTAAAACAGGTCTATAGATTCAAATACCTGGGAACAATGGATGGAAGATGCATCTCAGAAGTGAACAGCAGAATAGCTCAGGCAAAAACAGCATTCTATAAAAGGAAGAGCATTTTTTGCAACAATTCTTTGTCACTGGAAGTAAGAGTTCTCAGTGTTATATAGAACCAATCCCAACATACAGGAGGGAGTGAATCTTGGACAATTAGCACACAAATAGGGAAGGCACTAGAGATGTGGTTTGACAGAAGAATGTTAAAAATACCATGGGCGGCCAAAAAGAGTAATGTCCTGTAAGAGGCCAATGAGCAAATTTCACAAGTAAGAAGCAATCCACTATTTTTGGGCATGTTATGAGAAGAAAGCTGGAATATATCACAACAACGGGTAAGATTGAAGGAAAAAGAGATAGGGGACGACAAAGAGAGCAAATACTAGGCAGTTCGGCATCGTGACACGGAACAAAAGTAAACTGCAGAACTGATAAATTGTATTGTGGACAGGAAGTAGTGGAGAGACATTATCTCCTACGCCACTAGGCATAATAGTATTTGAAGTCGGAGTATTAATGGGAATTTAAATTCCCTAGATATCCGACATCCATGCTGCAGCCTTGAACAGCTTAAGTGCATGTCTTCCCTCGAGATTTTTACCCCACTCTGCAGTGCTATTTAGGTTATTTCTTTGATTGCCAGGCAAGCATCAAAATTGCTTATTTTAGCAGGGAATTTTATATATTGCTGAAATGAAGAACGATGTCCAATTTCACCCAAACGTCTAACGATTCAGTGGACAATTACCACTAAGTTGCTCATGTTGTTAGGATTCTTAACCATAATTACTGCGCTTTTGATTTATTATTTAAGGCCACACAGATGTGGGCTACTTAATAGGTTGTCCAGATCAATATTTGACATCTGGGTGGAATCAGGACATACGTCCTACCATCTTGTTTCATAAGCTGAGAGCATTGCCAGAACCAGTCTAGTGAGCATCAATTAAAAAGTTTGCTAGGAAACAGGGAAATAATAATTGTGAAGCACTATATGAATCTCAAATCTACTTTGCAGATAGCTTGTGTAATGCCATTTGTATTTTTGTACCATTGCAAAATGAATTCTACTGGTAATTATTGTACTTGAAGGCTAGGTGTATACTCTTGAAATTTAATGGATAGATATTAATGTTTCAACTGCTGTACATTTCCACTGTAATCCATCTGCCTTCAGATGCACCCTGCATTTTTTTCTTGGCTATCTTGTTTGCCACCATCGGCATCACGTTTTCCTATGAAATGGTATCAATACATGTATTTCTTCCACCTTTACAACTGAATTAGTGTTTTTTTTTCTGTAGTGTAAATTCAGCAATCTTATACCCAAGGTTTCCATGTATGATGATCTGTGCTAGAATGCAAGCTAGCATGGCATTTGTTCATAAAGTGAATGTGTTATTTAAAAAAAAAAGGCTTCAACTGTGTACTATTACTACTATACAATTACAAGTGAAAACACCACAAAAACAAACAAAACCACAGCACGTGTTTAAATGCAGATAGCATTTAGTATCCTTTATGTAAGATATTCATTAGTGACAATGACTGATTAATTTTCCGCCTTAACATACGAGTACTAATTGGGAAACCACTATACCAGTGGCCTGACATTGTGCGTCTATCTTATCATCTGCGTTCACTCTCAGACATCGACTTGAATATGTTCAAAGAAAGCAGTGGTCAACCTGAGGCTGCTGGTATCTCCATACAGTTTTTCCAGGAATGGTACTTTGATGGCCATACGTGCTTTCTGTTCCTCACATGCTGGTCACCTCTGAAGTAGATGTTCAGCAATCATTTTATCTGTGCCACAGTTACACTAATCAGTAGTTCCTATCTTTTGAATAGATGGTGACCTGTGCGAAGTCTGAAGATTATCACTTGTTCACTTCTGCTGAGCTGATAATACGCATTTTTTTTGGTGGCCTGAATGCTCTGCTCTTGATAAAACTCTTGGCCTCCTCATAAGTTATGTTTGTGTCAAGTTGAGGTAGCTTTCCACCTTCCTTTGCCAACCTGTCTGTCTCTTCATTTCCAGGGATGTTGCAGTGAGATGAGATCCACTGTATCAACTAGTTTGAACTACTGACAGCTTAGGCTTCAATCTTATAATGTTGTAATGTCTATCTTCCAGGATTCATGTCTGTAATTCACAAAGTTTATCATCATTATGATATAAATAAATGCCTCATTGTGCAAGCTTGAAAATGGATATTCCTTGTCAGCTTCTCGCCAGAACTTTTTTTTAAATACACAGAACTGATTTTCTAACAATGTTCTGATGATAGGACCACAAACAACAAAATTAAAACAAGTCCATAAAACAAGTTTCAGAAATTCTTTTAGTTTTCGTGTTGCTCTAGATAAGACAAGGATCTTTGAACACCAATTACACACAACCACACTGGAGCCGTTCACAGACTCGGTCAGAAGGCATGGCATTTTTTTTTAAATTATAAATTCATTTGTCAAAGATTCAAAGGTGCTTGCAGTTATGGTACCACAATGTGGCGGCTGATGTTTTCTGCTATATAAGTTACATACAATAATTTTCTTATCTGGTAAAAGGAAAATATTCTAAAATGAAACGGTCCAGATATCACAATAATTTTCTTATCTGGTAAAAGGAAAATATTCTAAAATGAAACGGTCCAGATATCACAATAATTTTCTTATCTGGTAAAAGGAAAATATTCTAAAATGAAACGGTCTAGTTATCACAAAAAGCTGCAAAATGTTCTATGGAATCAGTATAGTTAGCTAGCACTCTTGTAAAACTAAACTTAGCAAATGAATGAATAAAAAATAGAATTGTAAATACACATCACACCACCCAATCAACATTATGATACATCCACACACTTTTACCAATTTCTTTTAACAAATGAAAATCTATATCTAGACATCAGGATCTTTGTTTGGATTAACCCTACCAAAAACAATTTCTGAGAAAAAATAATAATTTTTTTGTGGTTTTTTTTTCCGGTTTGTTTGTTACAAAACAGTATCTTCTTAAGAACATTAAGTAAGCTATTCTCAACACAACTTCTGTGAAGGAACACTAAGCAGCTCATTTATTGAAGACCCACACGCCAGTTGATGTATAGCTCCTTGAACTTGTCAAAGCCTGCAAGCACACCAGCACCAGCCACACCTCTGAGGATATTTGCTCCAGCTCCCTTCATCAAGGACATGAAGCCTTCATTCTTTATGATCTTAGCAGCGCAGTCCATGGATCCCTTGTATTTCACAGCCTGGCCTGAGGTCATCATCATGCGTCGCCTGATGGTGTCGATGGGGTAGGACAGCAGCCCTGATGAAACAGTTACTGTGTAACCAAGAGCAAAGGACAAGAACACACTAGCATCTTCTGCCATCAGAATTGGTTTCAAGCTGTCATAGAGACCGAAATAGAAACCTCTGTACACAACTATACCCACGCAGGAGATAACAAAACCTCTGTATAGGCCAACAAAGCCATCAGACTTCAGGGTCTTGGTGTAGACATCAATCATACCATTGAATTGGCGCTCACCACCACCCTTGCCAGCAGCCTTAGCATCATTTGCCAAAACGGGTTCGGGCATAGTCAAGGGAATAGACGAAGCACAGGGAAAGGGGCACCAGCTGCTCCACAGAAAATATTATTTCTTGGTTAAACTTCATTGGATAGGACTCATTTGGTGCCGACTTGAAAGCAGATTTAATCGTGTCCTTGAAAAGCAAAGTTGAGAGCTTGGGTGGGGAAAAATATCTCAAATAGCAGTTGGCCAAGTTACCTCTCCAAAAGGGTAGAATGCCCTCTGTTCTGAAAGTACGTACTGTGCAATCTATCACACCTTTGTATGGCTCAGACAGTCGGCCAGCTTTGATCATCTCATCCTGATTCTGGACAAGGAGCTTGATTCTTTCAATTGGAGCAGCTGCAGTTTTTGAGATGACAGCTGCAGCGCCTGAAAGGCCAAAGCTTTCCATAAACCCCAACTTTGGTCTCTTTTGTCCTGACATCTGAAAATATAAGAGGTCACCATACTTATTTTACTGTGAAAATAACCTAACATATTACAGCGATATTAATGACATAATAAAGTGAAAATGGACACCTGATTGGTTAAATATCAAAGGAGTGACATGGAAATGAAGGGTGACATAGAAATGGATACAGAAGTACTGACAAAAGAAAACTGGACAGACAATGAATGTGTTGTCAGTATGGACTTCTTCTTTGATCCTTAGCCGCCGACCGTCAAAGCAGTCAGTGGCCATCACGCCTAGTGGCGTCTTGTAGGGCAACAACAAATTGATTCCACTTCGCTCGGTCGGTGGCCATCCTTCGTACAGTGACCCAACTCTGGTTCATTCTTTGCATCTCAGCCTCCACAGTCCTCCGCCAGGTTGTTTTTGGTCGGCCTCTCTTTCGTTTTCCTTCAGGGGTCCAAAGCATAGCTGTTCTTGTGATGGCATCGGGGTCTCTTCTGAGGACATGGCCAACCCAGCTCCAGCGTCTGCCAGCTATGATGGTGTGCATGTCCTCTAGCTTGCTCCGAGTAAGCAGATCTTGGTTGGTGAAAACTGGACAGACAATGAATGTGTTGTCAGTATGGACTACCATGAAACTATTGATTTTATGTTTAACACATTAACTACTAAGATGGTTTGGCCATGTCTGCAGAATGGGAGAAGATCGGCTACCACGACAAGCATGGGAAACAAAGAGCCAGGGATCCAGACCTCCAGGGCGACCCAGAGTCCGCTGGGAGGACAACATTAGACAATCTTTGAAGGACCGAGGACTAGAATGGAACCAGGCCAGGAAGAAGACAGCTGATAGAATGGTCTGGCGCTCTCTCTCTTCCAAACCTCTACACCTCACGGTAGAAGGGGAACGACTAAGTAAGTAAGAGCCGGTGGGACAGGCTTTTGAAATCCTATCATTTTGACCGCGACCTTCTCAGAGCGTCGATCTAATTTTAGTAATAAAACGAATGAAAAATGTACTGAAACACTTTTATGATCTGGTTCAAGATTTTAAGTTGTCACCGGAAAACAAATTCCCAAAGCATGGTGGTTGTAGAACACTGGAAAATTGATATGTTCATATTTTTCAGCGTTTTGGGCTAGTTACCAAATCGTGTAAAACTGTTTACCGTGGTAACTAGTGATAGAACTACAAAAAATGCTTGCCAAACTTCTAAATAGGCTAGAAACATGTTTCAACAATGGACTGATAGATCTAGTGACGAGGACAAGAGTAAAAGTGGTGTGCACATTGAAATAGTGATTTTGATAGAGATAGGTCGCACAGTTATAATTGAAAATATTTTTGCAAGTCCTCAGCCATCGGCCAGCTGTTAAATAGAGCACCCTCTGTTAGAGTTACAAAGGGTGCTTATTATAATAGTACATTCAATTATCTTTAACGTGACATGTAATTCACAAAAATATGTAAACAATTACGAAAACTACAGCTTACTTTGTGCAAACACCTACAGGATGAAAATAGAAAAAAAATTTATTTGGCCACAGTGTGTTTTTCAATTCAGTAGTTAATGTGTTGTGACATTTCTAACAACGGTTTTATTAAGGATAAAATAGTAGTATCCCCTTCATCGCTGACTATGGGATCGCACCTTGAAGTAATAACCCTCGGCTTGGTGCAAGATTTTGGGCATAATCATTGAGATCAAGCTGTTACCTGGCAGGTCCAAAGGAATTTATGGCATTGGCAAGCAGCCTAATGGATAAAATTTGGTGTCAGGAAAAAACTATTATAACTTGAACAGTGTTACTGTACTAAATTTTAAAGAGAATATATTTTAGACCCCAACAGTTATTGTACCCCAGTTGTAATGACCTAGGTGTTTATAATGCATTGACCTTGGCCTCTGAGCGAGTTTTTGTGCATACAAAGACAACAATACAATAGTAAATCTAAATATGTGAATTTAATTGCTTAATTTCAGCACTAAACCAAACCAATAATAGGGCATATAAAAAATAACTGCTTGGTGCAACTTATATCCTCATGAGAATCCATCTATGCCAGCGGTTTTCAACCTTGTGCGCCTGGCGCCTGCGTAGGTAGATTTTAAAATTTAGCTGTAAAGAAAACACAAAGCTGTGAGAAATTTCACTTTTTGATGTTGGCCAGCCTTTGACTGAGTCCCTCCGTCCTCCCCCGGACCCGCCTGTCAAACTTTCCGGACATTAACATGGTGATTTTCTGTTTTCAAACGTTTTGATTGTGTTGTGAGTTTGATATAAACTATGGAAAAGATTTTTTAATTTGGCAAGTGTTAGTAAAAAGCGAGAACTTGTTGAAGGATGACAAGGAAAGTGGTAATGAGGAAAGGAAACGTAACTATAGAAAATACGACGAAGGTTACTTAGATTTGGTTTCACATGCACTCTTGTGAACAATGAAGAGCGGTCTCTCTACAGTGTGTTTTGTGTTTTGTGTTTCAAAGTATCTCTGTTTCGAATGTATGCTGCCTAGCAAATTGAAGCGCCATTTAGAAAGTGTTCATAAGAATGATGTGGGCAAACCAAGAGAATATTTCTTTAGAAAGCTGAGTCAAATGAAAGAACAAAAATCAGAAAATGATTAGATTTTAGTGCAGATATTGTTTCTATAATTCAAGGACACTTATCTCAAATCAGTGTTCATTTTGAAAAATACTTTTCTGAAAACTGACAGGTTTCAAATCCCTTCTGTAGTGATCCTTCGGACTTCAGTACTGCAGAAGAGGAAGAACTGATAAAACTTTCATCAGACTCTTCACTACAATCGAAGTTTCCATCCATGGCATTGCCAAAATTTTGGTATTCAGTAAAACAGGAGTTCCCAAGCTTGAGCAAGAGAGCACTGAAGACATTAATTCCCTTTGCAACCTCCTATCTCTGCGAGGCTGGGTTTTCAGCAGTGGCTGTCATAAAAACCAAGTTCAGATCAAGACTTGATGTGGAGAACGTAATGAGGGTAGCTGTATCTCAATTGGTGCCAAGATTTGACAAGCTGTGTAACAACAAGCAAACTCAAAGTTTCACACTGAGGTGACTGGTACTTTATTCATATTTTTTTTATAGTTTTACTGTACAAGTTTTTTATGGAAATTGAATCATGAGTGCAGTATATCAGTGAATGATTTTCAGACAAAAATATAAGTGTTAGAAAGAAACTACTTTATCTGTGCTGTTTTCTTTTTTATAGTAAGGGTTTTTAAAGTGCACTTTGTGTATATTTTTTCTGGTATGTGTTATGTTTTCAGATTGTCAAATTGCATTTTTTTTTTAAATTACATTGTTTAAAAGCCTTTCCAAAGCTCTCCTGCTTAAAAAAAGTTAGGCTAAATGTCAAAACATCACTAGTTTTTAACCAGTTATCCCACAGGGGAGCCGCAGAAAGGATGTAGTTGGTCAGGGGAGCTTCTTCTTTTTCTTTGATCCTTAGCCGCCGACCGTCAAAGCAGTCAGTGGCCATCACGCCTAGTGGTGTCTTGTAGGGCAACAACAAATTGATTCCACTTTGCTCGGTCGGTGGCCATCCTTCGTACAGTGCCCCAACTCTGGTTCATTCTTTGCATCTCAGCCTCCACAGTCCTCCGCCAGGTTGTTTTTGGTCGGCCTCTTTTTTCGTTTTCCTTCAGGGGTCCAAAGCATAGCTGTTCTTGTGATGGCATCGGGGTCTCTTCTGAGGACATGGCCAACCCAGCTCTCCAGGTCTAGCCATGTCTGATGGTGTGCATGTCCTCTTGCTTGCTACGAGTAAGCAGATCTTGGTTAGTGATGGTATTCGGCCAAAAGATTCGGTGAATTTTTCTTAGGCATGTTGTGTGAAAGGAGGACAATTTCGACATTTCCTTCTCTGTAACTCTCCAGCATTCCGCACCATAGAGAAGCACAGAAAGCACACAGCTCTGATATAATCTTAATTTTGTGCTTGTGCTGTATTGGGAGGACTTCCAGATGTTGTTCAGGCTAAAGAAGGCTGTTCTTGCCTTATTCATTCTGATGCTGATGTCTTTGCCTGCCCCGCCGTCTGGTGTTACTATGCTTCCTAGGTATGTGAAGGTATCTGTCTGTACCAATTGCTGATTCCTTACTGATATGGGCTCAGGGTTGCTCACATTGAGCGTTCGTCATGGACCTCCAGACACTTCTTTAAATTGAATGGTTCAAGCCCTCACCTGTGCTGGCTTAAACACCCTTGGTTATTTAGTCTGTATCCGTTTTTTTTTTTTCCTGGATGTTGTTGAAGTGGAATGTGCTTTAGTTAGTGCAATAAGAACAACAGGCAGACGTAAGAATAGAGGGGGGAAACATCAGAATGGTTTGAAGTACAGAAAGGAGTAAGACAAGGCTGTACCCTTTCCCCTTACCTGTTTTTTACTATTTATGCTTGAAAATAATCATGAGAAATGTAAAGAGATTGACCAAGAAACACACAGAGTTTTGACCTTCATTTATTATCGGCGGGGGGGTATCCAGATCCCGGAGTAAGGAAGGGAAAATCGGGAATCAGATTATGCTTGACGACACAAGTGTCCTCCTATCGACCAACCCAGAAGGACTTGAACAATTAATTCTGTCCACCAAAAAATACACAGCACGAGGACCTGAAATCTATTACCACTTGAACACCAAGAGACTAAAGTATTGTCACATCAGACAAAAGTTCAGTTTAGTAAAGACCAACCAGAAATGAAATTGATAAACGAAGAGAACAACTGGAAAAGTGTTTTATGGAATTCGCAAATACTTAGGATCATTCATCAACAGCTCTCTGGCGAGACCTCTGTGCAGTAGAAATTAAACGAAAAGACTTGCAATTGCTTTCACCAAATAAAAACTAATAAAGATGGAAAAAAAACCTATTGGCAAGGCACAAGCAAAGAAACAAAGTTACAACTGATCTGAGCATGTATATTCCCAGTAGCAACATACGGCTGCGAGACTTGGACACTCAATAAAACAGTTGCAAAAAGATTACAATCATTTGGAATATGAAATGCTACAGAAGGATGTTGAGAAATTTTGAGAAATACCCTGACAGAAAAAAAAGACCAACAGAGTAGTATTTTACTCTGCACTCACTAAACGTATCGTGGCTATCATTGCTCCTAAATACCATCGCATATAAGGCAAGGCTGAAAATTTTTCGCGTCCATAATAAAAAAAGGGCAGTAATAGCCTGGAAAAATAAAAATAAAACCAAAAATTTACAGTGATGGAAAGGCGGATGCCATGGGCCCAGCAAATAAGAAAAAGGGCGGTCGAACTAGACGTCGGTGGTGTGGGACCCAGGTCATCCACAGAGGAGTCTGAACTTGTCTTTCTTTGGCTGATGCAGGTGTCGACACCTCTTGCCCAACAACGAATCCCGTGGTGATTGCCCCGTCCTAGAGCAGCTGTAATGGGGTGAACAACGTATTGGAAAGAATACGCTCACATGATTGAGTAGTTGCAATGTCCATCTGATATTTCCAGTTATCCTTCCAAGTGTCGGGGAAAATGTATATAGTCATTTTATTCCTCTTGGACTTGCCACCTCTGTTGGGTCTGGGCGCATTCACCCTAGTCTATATAGACTGTTTTTTAAAAATAGAAGTCCAGGTCGGGTTGACAAGGGGGCATCCCTGTCGTACTCCTGTCCTTCACCTCATAGGTTAGGTCTTGCTCTGCCCCAACACTACAAGTTTTTAATAGTTGCATTAAAGGCTTTTTATGATTGACATATGCTGGGTCAGGGGAGCCATCGATAAAAAAGGTTGTGGAATAAATCGCTGCTCTCTGATTTCTGATCTATGCAAATCAATGAAAAAACTGAAAAAATATTTCCCGTCACAAAAGACAAGGATTTACTTCTCCACAGAACTACGAATAGTTTACACAATTCTAAACCGTAGCTATAATACGTCCTTGGTCAAAAATATGAAAATTGAATAAAAAAAATGATTATTTTGTATAACGCGGCTGCTGCTACTGTGACAGTATAAGTAATAGGCATTTTCCCCAAAAACTGTTTGACTGAAATAACATATCTCCTACCATTGTCAAAAAAGCCCTGCCCAAGTTTTCTGACCTAGTATATAGTCCGAAAACCTTTATAATAAGTTGTATGGACCTTTGTGTTTATTGTTTGTGTTGTTGTCATCGTGACTGCAATATTACTTTGTATATTTTTTAATCTGATCCTCATCCATCATTCAGTTGCCACAAGTTGTTCTCACACACGAAGGTTGGCTTTGTGAATGGGATCTGTCCCACATACGTGTTCTTTCTTCTGTCCTCTTGTCTTGGTGGACTGCACTCTGATAGGGACTCGACTTTCCTGTCCATTCTCTTGGTTCGGTATCTTTTTCCCACTTATGTAGCGCTTGTATTCCCGACATTTGTACACGTTTGTGCCTATCATCTCTCCCTTCTGGTTATGCGTTTTCTGCAAGGCATGTGGGTGGTCTTGCTCGCTTTTTATGTGTGGCCAAAGTGCCCCAATTTTAAGTGTGCCGAACTTTGACCCTCCCTATTAGTTCTCTTTTTCCATACTTAGATTTTCTTTTCTGGAATCGCCGCTCCTTTTTTGTTTTGCATTCTCCTTTCACATGAGATACAGGCCCATCGTCCAGTTTTCCCATCTCTTACCATTTGTTATTCTGTTCTGTTATATCCACCATTTCAAGTGGCTATCATTTACTTTTCTTTCCAAATGCTTAGTCTATGTCCCATGTTTCTGTCACCGATTACCTGAAATGGACGGATGTTATAATATTTAATCTCAACTTCTTTTGTGTGATTCTACACTTGTTTGTTAATTTGTGAGATACTTTTGCGATGTCATCCATTTCATTGTTGTGGAATGTCAGCTTTCGGGCGCATTCTACTATTCTCTTCTTGATTTGTCTGTTTCACATCTGCCATATCTTCTTTTATTATATGACCAGTATAGTAGCTCCTTGACTTGTCTCCAGGATTTTTCCCATTTACGGACTTATCTTGTTAATGTGGGTTTTGTTTTTTTATTCGTTATTTGTGTGTGTTAAATTATCATAGTTGTTTTCTAGTTTTTTGCTGTTTTTCTCAATATTAATTGTCGGTAGTCCCATATTCAATGGACGTTATGGCTGATTCATGCAGTTGCTTCACTAGTGTGTGTTTAACTCCCTGTTGTCTTTTTAAGCTAACACACTGGTACATCTGCATAGTTTTAACGGTTGTTTATTGAACCTGTTACAACTGATGTGTTCAGTCCTTGGTCTATTGTGTCCTTGTATGTTGTTTGAAAATTTTTTCGGCTTGTTGTATAAATATTAAATAGGCAACGGGTGGGACAGTCACTAAAAACTCTTGTCTGATACATTTTCTTTTTATGATTCTTATGTATGGTTGCACTGAATAAACTTAATTCCGTTTCCATGATTCTTACGTGTGGGCAGTTTGATTTGCCAATAAAGGTTTATCTGGAGGCGTATTCTCTATATCTTTGTTCCTTTCTAATACTATGTCTTTGAGGAAGGAAATTCAATTTATTTTCGTGTCCATAATGGACTGCTGTCAATTCATGAAAAGCCTTCTTATTAGTCAGATGAGCACAGTTTAGCATACACACATTTTATACCTGTAACTCCAAATTAAATAAATTAAAATATAAAGAAAAGAATACGACTAATTGTATGCCATGATTTTTTTAAACCGCAAGATAGAAATTTTATTAAATTTAGTTTTTGTTTCTGTAGCAATATTCAACGTGACTGATATATTGCTTTGTTCTCCTCCTCTCTGTGAAACATCCTTGTGGACAGGTTTTTGTGTTATCCTCTTAAACCACTTTAGCTCCAGGCTTTAGTTGTCCAAAAATCTATCTAGGGAGAATTATGATATTATGGTGTTCATCATTACATGTGATAATACTAGTATCTTCTGAGTAAGATTTCTGTTCATGAAGGGTTTCCAGCGCGCAAGATAGTCTTGCAACAATACCTAGCCCAAATCACAACTACACTTCTGTGCCAAACATTTGATACAGCTCCTCCTTGTCCTTGATCCCATGGGTCAAATTGGGACAGACGTAGCCCAATAGTGGACTGATGTTGTTAAGAATTGAGTTTACTTTCATGACAAAAAAATCTCGTGGGGCGTTGAAAATATGCTTTTGAAACATTGCTGTTTCACCTTAACAACCTTTTTTATTCTCTTGAGATTTCAGCTAGGCTTAGTAAATCCCTTGCAAAAATTGCCATCGTCGCCGCTCATCGAAGCTAGGAAAACACAGTTTTCACTAACAGGTGGCCCAAGGTCAGAACAAACCGCAGGTTGCGAAGTTGAAACACAAGATTGTGATAGAAAGAAGAAGTGGTTGTGAGCTGTGACAATTGGAGTTTCATGACACGGCAGTATTTCACCGTTTTTGCCGATTATTTAACCTTTATAGTGCACGCCTGCGGCGGCGAGGATTTATCTCTTTACAATCGCAACCTTATGTTCTGCAGGGGATGCCGAATTATTTGGTTAAGCCGCTTGCGTGTTGTTCATCAGTTTTCTAGCACGTATGATTGCTGTACACTGTTGATTTTCAGGTACCCTTTTTCGTTGATTAGTAAGATGTGTTAATTTATTTTGAAGAGAGTCTGTTAGCTTCCTGTTTTCCGATCTTTAAAAGTGAGTGTCTCGATGTGCGTGTATTCTGTGCGTTTTTTTTTTGTGTTTAATTTTTTTAAACTCGAAATGAGATCGCGGCATCAGTTACTTGTTTGTGCTGCCATTTGGCGTCATTTTGTCTCTTATATTTTACTTGCATGTCTGACGCCTGCTTGGGTGGGGATGAGAAATTTTTGTCTTTATAAGCGCTGAAATCGGTTTTCTAGGAATTTGTTTGAGGGCTGAGCTCTGTGAAACGAAGTAGTAAAAGTGGCTCTTTCAAAGTATGTATAAATTTTCGGGGTTTGTGTGGGTGGCGCGGTTTGGACGGTCGTTAGGTGTCTTAGGTTTTCGGGAATATCGGAAATTGGAAAAAAAATAATATAGGAATTACGCGTGTCCGAAAATTGCTTCCGGAATTGTTCCCTTCTCTCCTGAATGTCACGGCCTGGCTAGGGAGTAGTTGTTAGTGTGTGTTTGCTTTGCTACTGATGATGGGTGGTTGTACTACGATGTAGATGTCGTTCATTGATTTTGTATTGCTCTATTGGTCAAATGACTTTCATTGTGATGTCAAGGGAATGTGGACGCTTTCGTTTCTGTGTCGGTCATTTTGTTTTAAATTGTTTTTTTTTGTAATTTTAAAATTAAAAAATAAAATAAAGTTTTTTTAATTTTTGTGTGTTTTTTTTTTTCATGTCTTTCCTTTACCTCTCATTCCTATCACATCTGATATGTACAGCAAACAAAATTTTTTTATCGCATCAGAGACTTTCACCATTTCAATTTAATTTGTGTGAAATTCCTAAAAAATGATCAGCAATTGACCAAGAAAACACAATGACAACGTTATAGACATCTACAGAAGTTCGGCCGCGACTATGAAAAAACAAGTCACGCGTGGGGGTTTGGGTGTTTCTTTCGTGAAAAAGATATGCCAGCCAGAGTTAGGGCAAGTAGTTTTTCTGTGATAATTTTTATTGCAGCGTTGCATGAAAGGCTAGAGTCGCAGTGTGTTGAGACCCTGAGGCACACCTGATATTATGGAGGACGATTGTATTAAGAATGTACGTAGGAATTTTGTTCTATGTGATGTGTTTTTTTAAGCCATTTTATTTTTTTAAACGTTGACGGTCTTACTCTCTGCAGGCTGATCTGTTCATTTTTTGATACATAAAAGCAAAAATTAATGTGTGTGTCCAATTTTTTAAATAAAAAGTTTTTGGTTGAAAATGATAGCACAGTGTGGTCTTCTGTTTTGACAAGGTGTTGTGGTAAAAAATAAAAAAGGCATGTTATGGGTGGTTTAAATCTTTAACCCCCTAAAACACGTGTGGCCTAACGTTTAATTCAATAACCCGCTAGAAGGGGTGGTTTTGTTTTTTTTTTTATTGCCAATTTGAATGATGATCATTCCCATCTATTGTTCACTGTCCAACAAAATTTGACTTAGATATGTGTGAAAGTCTTAATCTCACCTACATATTGTACAGGATGATCTTTGGCCATGTACAGCCTGCACCCCTTCTTTCTTCCAAGATTAGTGTTTGTTTCTGTGCCACGGGTTATTTTTAAATTAGGTTCTAAACAGGGCTTATGGTTAGATTGTAGAGTTTTCAGTGTTTTATAGTTAGCATTAGAATGTATCTTTCTGTTACCTGACTGCATCTCTGATTAAATACAAATCAATATAAACACTGCGGACTCGAATTACAGCCATACAATCCGCGTTAAGCTGCTCAGGGGTGAAGTTTTGACATTGAGTAGATAAATATTTGTTATTTGTCTTGTAAGTCATATTTTAAAAAACCATAAATCTGTTGATTCTGAAGTAAAAAAAAATCGGTTTGATTTAGTTGTAGTGCCCTTAATACCTGGTGCCTAATCACAAACGGTGCAGTGGGATTGTAATCACAAACACACATAAGTGTGGTTTAAATTTAAATGAACAGTGGGATGTGTTCTTCAATGTTTATCCTAATATGGTTCACACCATATCATTTTGGTCTAGGGCATAGGTTTGGTTTTCAGTAAAACTTAACCCTCCCTTATAATACGTCCTCTGCATTCTTTTATGGGGCAGTATCGTTAGTATTAGCTGTATTATTTAAAGCATACAGGCTCATGTTATTTCATCTGACAAGGTATGCATGGACAAATCATCTGGGACCAGTTGCGTGGCCCGATTCTTAATTAATGTATCAGAAGTTGAGTTTTTATTAAAAGAATAAAATAATCGTGTAAAAATCGCAGAGTTGTTATGCTGTATCACACAAATTTAACTGCAGACGGAAAATAGTAATCGCATTGTTAATCAGAAGTTGTAATTAGGCCATGTAGACAATATATATAAATATTTTGTTTGTCACATGAATAGCCAATTGGCGGTGTGAAATAAGCTGCAGTTTGCCGACCCCATCATCATTCTATAACCATCAAGGGTTGTCATGTTTTACAGGTGTCGCATAATCTTCGCAGGTTTTGAAGGTTGGTAGGCCTAAACCTCAATCTTAAGAATTTTTTGTGATCTAAACCAAAGAATGGTTCCTTGGTCTTTTTTGTCAAACATTTGGCCGAGCGAAGGGATAGCTAAAGCATATGTGGAACTGGAGGCTGCCATATGGTTATTTTTTGGTCACAATTAGTGGCTATGATGTGTTTGAAACAATGTATGTGTTAATTTTTACAGCATTTTACACGGTATTAGCACCCCAGTACGTACGATGTATGATATGATATACAATGTGAATGCACATATTGTCTCGGGTGGGGTAAGTAATTTTTTTTATGCATTGTGAAGGGGTGGTCTGTGAAGGGGCGGGATAGGGAGGGGGAGTAGTATCTCACAGGGAGGGTGGAGAGTACAGTGTTTAGCCGCGTGGCATCCTGGTGCGCAGAGTGTGGGGGGATGGTGTTAGGTTGGTCCCATGTGTGATTTCGTGTGTTTTTTTGATAATGATTTTTTTGTAGGGGTTGAGGGGGGGGGGGGGGTGTATTCTTTCTCTTGTAATTATTGGGTGGGGGGGGCGTTGCGTGAGGGGGTGGGGTGGGAGAGTTTGTGTGGGGGTGTTGTCCTATATGTGGTGGGTGGGGGGGTTGTTGCTTAACTTGGGGTTAGTGGGGTTGTCTTTCCTCTCTCCGTCTCACTGGTGAGGGGAGTTGTTGGATTTGGTTTCTGCCTTTATTTTGGGTGGGGTTTGTAAGGGGGCTGTGTGTTGTGGGGTTATGCGGGTGTTGAGGAGGGGGGTGTTTAGTGGTGGTTAGTTATGTCGGGGAAGTTATGGGGGTGTTGTATATTGTTTTTTTTGCTGTGGGGTTTGGTGGGTTTGTGATGTGTTTGTTGATTGTTCTTTTTTTTGCTTTATTTTTTTATGTCTCTTTCCATTGCTTTCTCGTTGAGGGTGGTTGTATTTGGGTTATTTATCTTTGGGTTTGGGGGAGTGTCCGGGGGTTGTATGGTTAGGACTGTGTCTTGCTTTTCGTTTTAGAAACCACATGTCCCTGGCTTTCATTTTGACACATTAATTTTGACTGCACTGTGCATGCACTAACCTTGACTCAAAATCAGACCCTTTCGTAGTTTATTCGCGTTTTGATGTTGTCTACACCGTTGAAATAAATAGTAGAAGCTCCTCTTAAAACTGAGTGAGTTATGCATCTCACGGTCAAGCAGTAAACTTGGGTGGGTGATTGTGTTCGGGTTGTGCTAGCTTTAGGCCTGTGTATTGGGTTTTTTTTACTATGTTGTGGAAGCTCGATACGGTTACGGTATTCAATTACGTTTCGAGCAATAATGGCGGGATCTTGTGTCCTACTACTCCTTCCCATTTGCAAAAAACATTTTAAATCTTCATCTCATGGGTGGTTTTTTTAGGCCCCTAACTGTCTAGATGTATTATTCTAAAAACCTGTAAATAGTTTTGTAGGGCCTATTAGTCCTATGTTTAAACAATGTAAACCTTTCCACGCCTTCATTCAATTGGAACCACTTTTTTTTTCTAAAAAACTCTGTTTGCTTCTGCAAAGATTTTTAATCTAATAGTGTTGAATTTTTCGTTTTTTGTTAATACTGAAATACCGCATTACTTGTCTTTTTGTGTTCATGTTACTGTAGGATGTATATGCTAAATTCTCTGTGAAACTTGGGCAGGTCTGTTTAACAAAAGAGTTAGCGCTACCCTCGTTTACGTGTCTTCCTTAATTTACATGTGTTGGAAAACATTGGCCGATGCATTGTTGCATGTGACTATTTGAGGGAGTGTTTGACTTCCCCCAAATGAAATATCATGGTTGTTCGTAGATTGTAAACGTAGTGACTATCATGACCATTATTCTGGCGGGTAATCTGTGCTTTTCTTATGTAGGCAAATCTGGGATGTAAGTAGTAACTCTTCTAAAAAAACTGCTCCGCCTGATGCAGATTTTGTACCGAAATTGTGATCTTGACAACTTTTCCGCCCATTGCATCCTTCATGAAGTTAAGAGAAAACCAACACTTGCAAGGGGTACTACGCAAATAGTCTTAACACGCAAATTATAAAGGCAGACTTTCATTGTCTACTATGATATTGCAACTGTTTTTAATGATACACCACTAAACTGTATTTATAAAAGATTTACCTTTCTATCGTTCTGGATGATCAACTTAATAATAAATTGTTTTGTCTGGCTCGTGTCTTCTGCGCGTTCTACTGTTGCCGTTACGCACCACGTCCGTTTAATGCGTGGCAGAGATATGTGCAAAGATCGAAACCGATGGCCTGGTCGTCCTAATAACAAGAACTGTTTGGGTAAGTCAGGTCATGTGACATGAGTGTGAACACGGGATTTGGACCAAAGATGAAGAAGATCAAATCTTAGGTGCTTCGAATCGACATAATTACGTGTTTACTCCCGGTGGTCATGTGGCCGGGTACAGTGTGTATTCAGGGTGTGATGGTTTAGAAGGAGAATGGTTTGCCATGTAGAATTTCGAAAAACGGGAGCGCATATGAAACTCTGTAGTAGTAATTACATGTATTTTTTAGCTGGTTTATCTCGTTATGTTTTGTTAGTTTATCTACTGGAGAAAAAACTGATTTATATAAAACTATTATAAATTAATAGTAACCACGTGTAAAATTGTCACGGACTACGAATATCAATTTTGTACATACAAAAGAGAAATAATAAAAAAACCTCACACAAAAAACAGTGCGGGTTCGATTCGGTTGGGGCAAATTTGATACCTGTCACTTCGGTCAGGCTTATGTCGGTAAACCAAGTGCGAGGGGACTGTAAGGTAAACGACATTTATTGATGATAAACTTGGGAACTAAAGCGCTGTGAGGAATGGTGCTTGTGTGGAAATTTCCTGCAGGAATAGCTGTTTTTTACATAGATTATAGTTACGATGATAAATTGAAATGTCTTCTTCTGTCTGGTGCTATTTGCCCTGCTGTCTTCGCAACGTTATAATGTTTCACCACAGCTTCTTAAAACTTATCCTAGTTATACTGTCTCCCTATTTGACGTGTGCCTTATCTCGTTTGTACTTGCCAATATTAAAACAGCTAAAAGTTATAAATGGAACACTGGTGAATGTAAAAAACCCGCCAAAATATTAAAATATATTAAAAAAATATTTTAAAATCAAACCGTAGTAGGTTCCTTCTTATACCCTTTGGAGGTGTAGAGGTTGTGCCAGAGATGGTGAGTACGGCATGCTTATCCCTGTAAGCTGTCTTCCTTTTGCCCGGTTCCAGTTTAGGTCCTCTGTTAATTCAGAAGATTGTTTAATGGTATTGTCCTTCCAGCGGATAACTGATGGGCCGTCCTTAGAGGTCTGGATCCTGCGCGTCCCCCCCCCCTACCCTCTTATCCCTCTTATTCTGTCCACCCACCCAAAAGAAAGCAAGATAAACTAATTAGAATTAAAATAAATCAAGTGGATTTTAAAAATCAATCGAGTCAGACACTAATTGGTCTTTGCTGATGCCGATGTCTTTGGACTGGAATTTTTTCTGATATGCAGACGAAATTCTTTATTTTATCGATTTTGTAAAGTATGGTAAAAGAGAATTTAAGCATAATTGTCTTTTCTTAATTCCCTTGCACTTGCCAAATTACAGGTCTCATTGTGTTTAAAAATTAAAATATTGATAACGTCAATCACATTTAATCAGTATTATCAACATATTCAGTAAATGAGCACACACACACATGTACTCACTCACAGTCATTCACACACATAAAGAAGAGAGAGGGAGAGAGAGAGAGAGAGAGAGGAAGCAATAAAGATACTTCACTAATAAAATATTACATATACAAGTAACAGATTCAGAGGTCAAGGCATCTGAGTAGTTCTTTCTTGTGCCCTCTTTCCCTTAAAACCTATATCTAGATAGGAGCCGCGGTAGCATAGTGGTTAGTGCACTGGCTTCCTAGCGCAGTGGTCTATGGTTCGATCCCCAGATGAGGCGGAAAAATGTTTAGGCCACAAACGGCTCCTGGGTCGACCCAGCCCCAAATGGGTACCAGAGCTACTCTGGGAAGGTTAAGGCGGCCGGCGTGATGCCGACCACATCACCCCTCGTGTGCCGACGGTCAAGATAATATGGGCCTAACACCATATTCCCATATATGCCTCAATGGGCGTTGTAAACGGGTCCCCCTTTACCTTTTTACCTATTATCTAGATATTATAAGACTTAGATCCAAACTCAAGACAATGTTATCAAAGGTGGTATACATTCCGTCTGTAGTGGTTATAAAGATTATATTCTTCCACAAAACTCCAAGTGGTTCTGCCACAGGTTATTACAATCATTTGAGATTCAAGCCAAATCCAAATTATTAAATTTTAATTAGACAAGTTGGAACATCGTCATCAAGTGCCCTTCTGCGAGGCGCGTGGGGATCATGAGTCTCCACAGATCATGGGGGGGTCATAAATTATGAAACTGATAGCTTTCCCGCACCATGGTGTCAAGGTTGTCCCGAGGTCACGATGAACCAGGTGTGCACGGTTATGGGTGTTCGTGTGACAGATGCTCCACATGGAGCTAGACTTGCTTGGACTTTAATTTCTTCGTTTTTTGCGGAGGCGCAGAGTAGTTGTGTGTGAAGTTAAGTCTTGTTTGGTTTGTGTGTTATGTAGCTTAGTTAGGGAGCGAATGTTGCTAAACTCTTGTGTGTTTCAAATGGTTAGATAATATGAATGAGTGGTTCTCATTAGCTTAGGGCGTATGACGCGAGTCTTGTTGGAATGGACAGGCGAGGGTCTGTGACGGTATTGTCTGCTCTGCCTTGCAGTGGTGGTCCACAGCAGTGGCCAAACCTCAAGAGATCATGACTGTTTGTATAGGCTTCAATGGAGTCTATTTTTACACAAGATTAGCAGATCTTGGCAGAAAATGGTCGATAGAAAGAAGAGTAGTAAAGCTTCACAAGATATTCAGTTAAGCGGGAAACAATGCTGGCTGTCGCTACGAAGCACATTAATGCTATAATTTGCCGACTCTTTTTATGAGGAAATTTGTTATGCAATGGTTTATTTCTAGCTCGTTAAGCCCCCACCGCTGAATTTAATCAGTGGGAGATTATTTTTGATTCTATACGAGTAGGATTAGCGAGTGTTTAGAGTGTGTGTTTAGTTATTTTGACTGAGACAAAACATGTAGTTTCATTTAAAAGGATTAAATCGAAAGTTTAAATTTGCTAACATTTACAAATAACAAAAATGTCATAATCACTTCTAAGTTTTAACAGTTGGAAAATACAATGGAATAGTCATGGAAAAAAGTTTGTTAATCACTTGATTGGGTTTTTAAATGAATAAAGTGAGGGTCAATTTTGGGCAGCGGATATTGTCACTTATCTGCCACAATGGTAGGTTCTTCTCCCGCTCTGGGTCAGTTCCTTCCGGGACCCTAAGGATGCCAGCAATAGTGAATGCAGTCCAGCGACCCACAGCTTGATCTGCTTGCATCAGGATCATTTTGTGACCCAGAAAAGCTGGGTTCAAGACCGTACTCCTCACTCCACGTGGTGGTCCTGGAAAACAGTCTGCAGCAGTGCAGGCTGGATGTAGCGATCGTACGGATCGAATTGGGAAGGCAAACCCCGGTCCCTTAAAAAAGTGGGCCGTTCTTGCTGAAGTCGGATGTGTCGACCGAAAGGTGCAGATATCACAGCTTAGGCGCAAACAGACACAACGCAACCACCGTCCTTTTCAGGGCGAACGAGGAAGGAAGAAGAAGAAGAAGTTCCTTCCACTCTGCTCTCGCTCGTCTCTGGTCAAAGCTCAGGAACCGCACGTTCCCAGAACGTTCAAGGAGTTGGTTCTGCGTCTGTCTATAAGACCCTCTTATGATGGCGTCTCGCAAAACGTCAGTCCACTTCTACCTTCACTTGGTTCCAGAGATAGTGCTTTCTGCTGGTACCACCAATAACTGGTAATAGAAATAGAAACAAAACTTTCTTCTGAGTATGGCGTTTTCCGACACAGTTATGTGCCCCCCCCCCCCCCCCTCTTCTATTCCACCATCCCATGTCAGAATTTACCCTCGATGAGAATTAGATTTAATCCTTCGGGATAAAACTTCCTTTACATTTAAACTGAATAGCTTTAGCTTTACATTACATTTAAACGAAAAGGTTAAACGTACATACGAGGGGCGTTCAGAAAGTATTGCACCACATCGTTTTTCTCAGGAGCTGTTTATTCAAAAAGCATGAAATTAATACACAATATACATGGATATGTCATGTAAACATCGGTATTATTCAACATAATCCCCATCAACTTGTACGGCTTTATGCCATCGCGAAACAAGTGCATGTATTCCTAGCCCGTACCAGATTTTGTCTTGATCATGTAGCCATTTCTTCGCTGCATGAATCACTCCTTCATCATCTTCAAACCTTGTCCCACGGAGTGCATCTTTAAGTGGTCAAAATAGATGAAAATCAGAGGGTGCCAAATCGGGACTATAGGGTTGTGATGGACGAACTCGGCTGACCCTGAACTTTGGTGTAATTCTTGTATAACGGGACTTCTTTCACGTGGATTCATTAGCTATGAAACTGTTCCACAGAGGGCAAACACGTTTGCTGATTGATATGCGGAAAGTTTACCTATCGTTGATTCTGGTCATCGCATTGATTTAAGGAGAGATTAAATCACGCCCACTAACATCTCTCGAACAATCATAGGCAGTTATTTACCCCCCCCCACCCCCCCCCCTCATTAACTTGGCCCAGGGGGGGGGGGGGGCGTCGCCAGAATCAACAGGTTAACAGCGACCCACGATCAAAGGAGACAGAACGAGGGATTTTAGGGAGACTATCGGCCGCGTTATAAAAGACCAGTAGTGGTCCCTGATACGAGGACGCAGTTGCTTGCCGCTAATTTCGCGTCTCGGTGTCCAATCGCAGAACCGAGCGAACTGAAAAAACGGGCAGCAGCGAACGGAGATACGAAAGACCAGGTGTGCGGTTTACTTCGCTCTTGATTTTGGCGGTCAGATCCCCAAAAGTTCGTGAGATGCAAATAAGCTGTCAAGTTTTTATCATGTCCCACTCAAAACTTACATTCCATTTTAGCTAGGTAGACCATGAAGACTAGACACGTTATCACTCGCTGGCCAGACCTTTACAGAAGCACTAGCTTTATTGAAATCTTGTTATAGATTTTCCCCTGGATTTTATATATATATTTGCAGTGATTTCTATTCTGTGCAAAGCGGTAATATATATTGTGTAAAGTGATCAGTGGTCTAGTTCAGTCATTCTATTTCAATGGATTTTGTGTTATTTTAAATCTATTAAATTAAACCATCTCAATAGTTCCAGTTGTAAATATAATGATCTATCTATTATATTATTTCAAAAGATAATAGATGCTTAAATTAACTTTTAAAGTCGCGAAGGAATTTATAATTAATAAATTCAGTTAAGTCATAGTTTTATAGATGTGTGTTTTTAACCACTAGAATTCGCGCAGTGTTTATTAAATACATAATTAAATACTCGAGTGTATTATAGGCTTAACGGGAAATTTATCGCGCTTGATTTTTCGGTATGTTACATGTCTTTTTTCTTTCACACAGAGTGATCGTAACCTGCGGTCCCAGCTAAATAAAGAAAGAAATAAAGAAATCATCCTATAAACTTCCAGTCATATTGAAGAAACATTTCTTTTAAATACAATCTTGTGGCGGTCTTTTTGCGACCTAGCTGTCATAATTAAATGAAATAAAGCCCACCCAAGAACCTTTTAAAGAACAATCATCAAATTATCATTACAAACCTGTAAGATAAACTGGAAGGTAATCATCGCCAGTAGCGATAGTATATTTACTGTTTACTGTGAGAGAGTACATATTTTCCTGACTGTGACTGAGCCTAGTTTTCCCTCAATTGGATTTAAATAAAACTATCATCACGCATTGAAGGAATTTTAAAAAAAACCATAGCGGAGGATTAAAAGAGACCACTTCATTTTCACCCTTGTGCCGAACTGTGTTAGTGCCATCCCATAGACTCCTTTTATATATATAATAATAACACGAGAACTCTTAGTCTTCAAGTCTTGCGATAAGTGAGAATATTTGTTACCAACAAAACCTCGCAAACATCTGGGGCGGGACATCGAAGGACTAGACAGTTAACATGTCAGAAGAATACCTGCTGCTTTTTATATACTTTATGGATCGTCTGAGGCTGCATTCGGTAAGTGTGTGAGTATATGAGTGTGGATCCTCATCTTTTTCTTTTGTAACCCTGTTGTTAACTTTCTTGCCTAGTAATATAATTTGTCTGTATTCCCTGCATTGTTCCTTTAAGGGGGAGTTAATAATTGGTTAACTCTGTTTAAAACCCCCCTCCTTTCCATTTGCTTAGTAAAGGGAAGAACAGCTGGGAAGAACAGGTTTTTTCTATCACTTATACCTAACTTTGTAACACCTCTTTCAGAGTAATTAACTTTACTGTTAGGTTAACGTACCTATGTCCCTGATATTATCTATCTCTGGACTGGGTTTATCTTTGTCTAATAAGCGGGAAGGGCTTAGTCGATACCAATCTTCTTCACCCCTCCCAAATTTGTTATTTGCATTTGTGTACTTATGATAATTTATGTAATACCTGATACTTGTTAGTGATTGATGTTTAAAGTGAATAAAATCACATAAACTCATTTAGTTCTGTGTGTTGGATATACCCAAAGCCCAACTTTTCCCCTATTCGTTTAATATAGTTTTATCTACATCGTCTGTGTGGTTGAAAACACCAAATCGGTGTGCGCGCAGATGCGGGTCTGGAAAACTGGCAAATAATTGTTTGACCAGGAGAGTGAAAGAGAAGATTGAGAGAAACGATTTGTCGTAAATAAGTCTGTCTTTACTCTCCTCCAGCACGCTGTGAAGCAACTATTAAATCTCTACATTTTCTATCACTGAGCTTTCCATCATCATTTTCCACTCTAAACCGGACCACTATTTCTAAGACTCTTTTCTCTCAAAATAAATTTACGACAATATTTGGCTGGCTCGCCGGGATAATTTTGAGATACATTTGATGCACACATATTTGTGGGCTGGTTCTGGGATCTTGAGCTACATTTGAGGCAATCGCATAGCCGGGTTAAAGATATTTTGAGTCTGATTTAGTCTGGGTCTAACTAGGTAGAGTGTGAATGATTTGTCTTTGTGAATTAGGGAAATAAATAAATAATTACACCCCTAGACAAACGTTCTTTAAGTATTTGGGTTGTCCACACAGCATATTTACAGGTTGTTTTCTCTCCACAGCAGTAGAAAGTACAGATAAACAAATATATTGGCTATTTTTACTATCCTCTGGCGGAGATAATTATATTTCTTTCTTTATAAGAGTTGCTGGGATTGCGTGATTGTTTTACAGTCACTAAGGTTTTTGAAGTTAAAAAGAGTTGAGCTTAGCTAAAGACGGATTGTTCTGATTTTTAAAAATTAAGTTAACAACGTCTCATCTCAATAATTGACTTTAGGACGGAGTTTGTTGTCAACAGGTAGGAGGTAACACAGGTAAATTTGTACTTGTGTTTTTTTTTCCCGTAGCCGTTCAGGGTTCCTCCCCCTTCTGTTTCTTCTTACTAGTTCTCTAAGCATACTTAATCTTTTTCTTTAACAATGGCAGAGAGGATAAAGATGAGGTCCATCTTGAGGCTGGAAGCGAAAGAGGCAGGATTAGATGCAGAAGCTGCAAACGCGTTTATTAACCAGGAATTGGAAATATATGACGCGGAGCAACAGAGAGCCGAAGCTGAGAGGAAGGCGGAGCAACAGAGAGCAGAAGCTGAGAGGAGGAAGAGAAAGAAAGAACAGAGAGGAGAGAAGCCCAGGAGAGGGCAGATAAGAAAGAAGCGGAAGAACGGCTTTTGGAACAGAAGAAAATTGAAGCAGAGATGGAAACTCGCAGAGAGAGAGAGAGAGAGACAAGGAAAGACAGCATCAACTGGCGCTTAAGGCTCTAGATAGTCGGGGCGCCTCTACTTCGACTAACGGAGAGCCGTCTTCGCCCCAGTCTCAATCAATGGACCTCTCCAGTACTCAATCTGCCCAATTAACTGCTATGTCGTTTTCTTTAGAATCTTTTCCTAGCCCTAACGAAAAAATTGACAGCTACCTAGAAAAATTCAAGAGACTCGCGAATCTTTATGGGTTAGAGAGTACTCGCTGGGCGCTTAAACTCTCAATGTCACTGAAAGGCAATGCTTATGACGTGTACACAAAGCTGGGACCGAATCAACATGATTACGACATGTTGAAGAAGGCCTTACTACAGCAGTTTGAGATGACTGCCCGAAAGTTTCTGCAGTTGTTCAGAAACAGCCGAAAGAGAGCACGGAAACATTTCCCCAGTTCTCTTCACGTCTCACGGGTTATCTGACAAAGTGCATTGAATTATCTGACCTACCTCTTTCATATGAGGGACTCCTCGAACTTGTTCTTGTGGAGCAGATAAAATCCACTTTGTCGAATGAAACGCGTAGATTTTTGGCGGAACAGGGGGCAGTCAGGCTTTAAGACATACTCAATAAAGCCGAACGCTATAGCAATGCAATGGCCGAACTTCCCAGCACTAAACGTAAACCCACCGATGAGCCATCTCGAAAACAGAATCTAGAGCAGGCATCCTATTCTTCCACTTCCTCTCAACATTTTAACCAACGAGATAATAATACTCAGAAACCTCCCCAGGAAAAATCGAAATTCTACAAAACCCGATACCCCCCAACAACAATTCTGATCAACCCAACAAGCCTACGTGGCAGCGCGGCCACCAAGGTCAAGGAAAAGGGAAGACCCCTACACCAGGAACGTCTGATCAGGGCAAACAAACCGGTGCAAACCGCATTGGATGTTTGCATACAGCCTCGAAAGGTAGAGTCAATGTCAGTGATTCTCAACCTGAGGGGGACCGACCCTCAACTCGAGGAACTGTAATTTTGAACGGTACCTCTACTACTTGTCTTTTTGACACTGGATTAAGTTTTGATTGTATTGTCGCTAGGCACCTAGTCAAACCCGGTCAGGAGACAGAGGAAACCGTCAAACTTAGTGGAGTTTTCAGGAGTGATGCACCCAGGACGCTTCCTATCGCACTGGTAGAAATACACTCTGACTTTGTCAGAGGAGTTATTAAAGCGGCCATAATGGATGATCCGATCTACCCAGTTATCCTGGGATGTAGATATGTGTTCATTGGGAGACCTAAGGAGCCGATTGTGGCAGCGGTAACCACAAGAGGGCAAGTCAAGAAGGAGAGGGAGCCTGCGCCAAACTTGTTGCCGAATGAACTGAAGGAGGCGCAACAAAAGGACCCTACTCTGGCGCCCTGCTTTAAAAAACTGCCCATGGCTAAGGACCCCAGACACAACGGAGACATCTTTTCTAAGGATGGTGTATTGTATCGTAGAACGGGCAACCCGGACACGGGGAATAACCAGCTCCTAGTACCGACGCAGTACAGAAACCAGATCTTAGAAATGGGGCACTCTCTTCCCTTTAGCGGACACATGGGACAAAACGCCACTATTCAGCGAATAAAAAAACCACTATTGGTGGCCAGGAATGAACTCTGACATTGTCAGGTACGTGAAATCCTGCGCCCAGTGCCAACGGGTAGCACCCAAGCACTTGACACCCCCAGTACCTATGGGGCAAATGCCAATAGTAGGGACTCCATTTGAACGGGTTGCTGTCGACATTATTGGTCCTCTGGAAAAGACCAAAAGAAGGAACAGGTTCATCCTGACCTTAGTCGACACTTGCACTATGTGGGCCGAAGCTGTACCGCTACCATGCACTAATTCCAAGCATGTCGCAGAAGCCCTTGTGCAAATCTTTACACGGTTGGGATTCCCTCAACAAGTTTTGACGGACAATGGATCCCAATTCCGTAGCCTGTTAATGGAGGAGATCTTTAAGATCTTGAGGGCCAAACATATCCACACAAGTCCCTACCATCCGGCCGGAAATGGGCTCGTGGAACGTTTTAACGGTACCCTCACCATGATGTTACGTAAGCTGGGTCAGGAGAAACCGGAAGACTGGGACCAATATATATCGGCTGCCTTATTCGCCTACCGAGAGGTACCCCAGGCGTCTACGGGTTTTGCGCCAGCTACACTTTTATTTGGCAGACCTATTAAGGGGCCACTAGAAGCCTTACTTCGGTCCCTGACAGACCAGAAGGCTGACGAGACAGTCGTCTCTGCAAGCAAGTATGTATCTGAGCTTAAGGAAAGGCTAAAGCTAGGATGGGATCTAGCTACTACCAACCTTAAGAAAGCCCGCGCTAAAATTACTAAAAGATACAACAAAGCTGCAAAAGAGAGAGAACTACAACCAGGGGAGAAAGTCCTATTGCTACTTCCAACCGGAAGCAATAAACTTCGCATCGGATGGCAAGGACCGTTTACCGTCCTTAAAAAGATCTCACGTACCAACTACAAGATCTCAATCAAAGGAAAGGAGAAGGTCTTCCACATAAATCTGCTAAAGAAATATTTGGAAAGACCGGTGCCATCCTCCGAGCATCTCCTGGCTGTCGCCATAGCAACGGAAGACGAGGAAGATGATGATGGTTGCATGGAGTATCCATTGCAACCCACAGAATCCTTTAAAGATGTCAAGTTCGGCGACAATCTCTCACCAGAACAACAAACAGAAACCAGGGCTCTACTAAAACAGTACAGTGCAGTCTTAACGGATGTACCTGGTCGAACAAATCTCATTGAATTTGATATGAAATTAACAAACGAGACCCCTGTTCAAACCAGAGTTTACCCCATCCCGTACGCTAAAGCGGATGCACTTCGCGGAGAAATAGACAAGCTGCGTCAGGCAGGAATTATCAGTGAGTCTACATCTCCTTACAGCTCGAGCGTAGTGCTGTTGCAGAAGCCCAATAAGGAAGTTCGGCTGTGCATTGATTACAGGTTGCTAAACGCTGTAACGGAATTCCAGCCCGAACCTCTCCAAACTGTTTCTGAGTTGTTCACCAAGCTCAGCAAAGCAAAGATCTTCTCCAAGATAGACCTCAGTAAAGGTTATTATCAAATACCAGTCAAGGAGGAAATTAAACCTTTGTTAGCTTTCAGCACTAGCGAAGGACATTACACATTTAACGTGATGCCGTTCGGTTTGCATAACGCACCAGGAGTGTTCACCAGGATGATGAGGAAGCTTCTAGAACCTTTGCAAAGTCCCCATATCCATAATTTCATGGATGACATCTTAATTGCATCGGAAACCTATGAAGAACATATTGCTACGGTTGCTATGCTCCTCAGGAGACTACAGGAAAACGGGTCTCACAGCCAGACCTAGCAAATGTCTCATCGGGTTTGAACAGTTAGACTTCCTGGGGCACACTATTTCTCACGGATGCAGTTGGCCTATTAAGAAGAACGTGGAGAAAATAGTGGCAGCAAAAAGACCCCGAACGAAGAAAGACGTACGTTCCTTCATATCGCTATGTGCATACTATCAGAAGTACATCCAGAACTTCAACGGACTGACGGCACCTCTGACTGACCTCACAAAGAAAGGTTGTCCTGATAAGGTCATATGGGATCAAAAGTGCGAACACGCGTATAGCACTTTGAAAGGACAGTTGTCTGCATACCCCATTTTGAGGTTGCCTGACCTCAAGAAACCTTTTGTACTGAGAGTCGACGCGTCAGGTCAGGGCATCGGGTCAACACTGCTTCAAGCCGATGACAGTGACCTGAACATGCTATTTCCAGTTGCCTATGGCAGTCGGAAATTAAATAAAGTGGAACGGAACTACAGCGTAGTTGAAAGGGAATGTCTTGCTCTGATTGACGGTATCAGACGCCATCATGAGTTTCTTTATGGTACATCTTTCACGGTGCAAACAGATCACGCTCCGTTAGCATTTCTTGGTGCCAATAAAGAATTTAACGCTAGGATCATGCGTTGGGCCCTCCTTTTAAGCGTTTATTCTTTCAAAGTGGAATATATTCCGGGAAGACAGAATGTCGGGGCTGATTTCCTGAGTAGAAACTGGACTACAGAGGAAGAGGAGGAAGATGAAGATACCAATCATCCAAAAGTTACAGATCAGGGCAGCTTCATCGTCATAAATTAAACATGAAAACACGTTTTCACGTCTCAAAAGAGGGGACGATTGTGATGGACGAACTCGGCTGACCCTGAACTTTGGTGTAATTCTTGTATAACGGGACTTCTTTCACGTGGATTCATTAGCTATGAAACTGTTCCACAGAGGGCAAACACGTTTGCTGATTGATATGCGGAAAGTTTACCTATCGTTGATTCTGGTCATCGCATTGATTTAAGGAGAGAATAAATCACGCCCACTAACATCTCTCGAACAATCATAGGCAGTTATTTTCATTAACTTGGCCAGGGGGGGGGGGGCGTCGCCAGAATCAAACAGGTACAGCGACCACGATCAAAGAGACAGACCGAGGGATTTTAGGGGAGACTATCGGCGTTATCAAAGACAGTAGTGGTCCCTGATACGAGACGCAGTTGCTTGCCGCTAATTTCGCGTCTCGGTGTCAATCGCAGAACCGAGCCGAAACGGGCAGCAGCGAACGGAGATACGAAGACCAGGGTGCGGTTTCTTCTCTTGATTTGGCGGTCAGATCCCCAAAAGTTCGTGAGATCAAATAAGCTGTCAAGTTTATCATGTCCCACTCAACTTACATTCCATTTTAGCTAAATAGACCATGAAGACTAGACACGTTATCACTCGCTGGCCAGACCTTTACAGAAGCACTAGCTTTATTGAAATCTTGTTATAGATTTTCCCCTGGATTTTATATATATATTTGCAGTGATTTCTATTCTGTGCAAAGCGGTAATATATATTGTGTAAAGTGATCAGTGGTCTAGTTCAGTCATTCTATTTCAATGGATTTTGTGTTAATTTAAATCTATTTAATTAAACCATCTCAAGAGTTCCAGTTTTAAATATAATGATCTATCTATTATATTAATTCAAAAGATAATAGATGCTTAAATTAACTTTTAAAGTCGCGAAGGAATTTATAATTAATAAATTCAGTTAAGTCCTAGTTTTATAAATGTGTGTTTTTAACCACTAGAATTCGCGCAGTGTTTATTAAATACATAATTAAATACTCGAGTGTATTATAGGCTTAACGGGAAATTTATCGCGCTTGATTTTTCGGTATGTTACATGTCTTTTTTCTTTCACACAGAGTGATCGTAACCTGCGGTCCCAGCTAAATAAAGAAAGAAATAAAGAAATCATCCTATAAACTTCCAGTCATATTGAAGAAACATTTCTTTTAAATACAATCTTGTGGCGGTCTTTTTGCGACCTAGCTGTCATAATTAAATGAAATAAAGCCCACCCAAGAACCTTTTAAAGAACAATCATCAAATTATCATTACAAACCTGTAAGATAAACTGGAAGGTAATATCGCCAGTAGCGATAGTATATTTACTGTTTACTGTGAGAGAGTACATATTTTCCTGACTGTGACTGAGCCTAGTTTTCCCTCAATTGGATTTAATAAAACTATCATCACGCATTGAAGGAATTTTACCATAGCGGAGGATTAAAAGAGACCACTTCATTTTCACCCTTGTGCCGAACTGTGTTAGTGCCATCCCATAGACTCCTTTTATATATATAATAATAACACGAGAAATCTTAGTCTTCAAGTCTTGCGATAAGTGAGAATATTTGTTACCAACAAAACCTCGCAAACATCTGGGGCGGGACATCGAAGGACTAGACAGTTCATATGTCAAAGAATACTTGCTGTTTTTTATATACTTTTATGGATCGTCTGAGGCTGCATTCGGTAAGTGTGTGAGTATATGAGTGTGGATCCTCACGCGTGTGCATGAATGACAGGAAATTTAATCTTTTTCTTTTGTAACCCTGTTGTTAACTTTCTTGCCTAGTAATATAATTTGTCTGTATTCCCTGCATTGTTCCTTTAAGGGGGAGTTAATAATTGGTTAACTCTGTTTAAAACCCCCCTCCTTTCCATTTGCTTAGTAAAGGGAAGAACAGTTGGGAAGAACAGGTTTTTTCTATCACTTATACCTAACTTTGTAACACCTCTTTCAGAGTAATTAACTTTACTGTTAGGTTAACGTACCTATGTCCCTGATATTATCTATCTCTGGACTGGGTTTATCTTTGTCTAATAAGCGGGAAGGGCTTAGTCGATACCAATCTTCTTCACCCCTCCCAAATTTGTTATTTGCATTTGTGTACTTATGATAATTTATGTAATACCTGATACTTGTTAGTGATTGATGTTTAAAGTGAATAAAATCACATAAACTCATTTAGTTCTGTGTGTTGGATGTACCCAAAGCCCAACTTTTCCCCTATTCGTTTAATATAGTTTGATTGACCAGGAGAGTGAAAGAGAAGATTGAGAGACACGATTTGTCGTAAATAAGTCTGTCTTTACTCTCCTCCAGCACGCTGTGAAGCAACTATTAAATCTCTACATTTTCTATCACTGAGCTTTCCATCATCATTTTCCACTCTAAACCGGACCACTATTTCTAAGACTCTTTTCTCTCAAAATAAATTTACGTCAAGGGTGGATGGGGTAGTACAGTTCAACCCAATTTGGTGATTGCTTCCCGTGTTGCCAGACTTGTGTGAGGCCGCGCATTGTCGTGAAGGAGGAGCAGGTCTGCTGGATTCTTGTGCGGCCGAACTCTGCGAAAACGTTGATTGAGATTTTTCAATGTCTTAATGTAAGCTTGCGAATTAATTGTCTCTCCTCTTGGCATAACGTCCACAAGAATCACACATTCAATGTCCCAAAGGACAGTGATCATGACCTTTCCAGCTGAAGGAATTGTCTTGAATTTCTTTCTTCGTGGTGATTGCGGATGATGCCACTCCATTGACTGTCTTTTTGTCTCAGGTTCACAATGGTGTGCCCAGGTTTCGTCACCTGTAACGATCTTAGCCAAAAAGTTCTCACCATCAGCATTGAAACGCTCCAACAAGTCAGAAGAAATTGCTTTCCTTTGCAATCGGTGGTCATTTGTGAGACTTCGAGGAACCCATCTTGCGCAAACCTTAGAAAACCTGAGAGTTTTTATAACTGCATTTGCACTATCAATGCTGACTGACAGCTGTAAGGCCAATTGTTGAGTAGTGATTTGCCTATCAGTAACAATAATGCCCTCAGCGCATTTCAACATTTCTGCGTTGGTGGCTGTGGCAGGACGTCCACAGCGCGGCCGATCAAGCAGCTCCGTATCTCCACTTCCTGATTCTTTGATTCTCTGAACCCAGCGACTGACTGTACTCCTGTCGACTGCAAAACTTTCATACACATCACATAGACGCTTGTGAATGTTCACAACAGTTTCCTTCTCTGCAACGAGAAATTCTATCACAATTCGCTGCTTATAACGCAAGTTGCTAACACGCTCCATTTCAACGATTTAGGGCAGCCGTATTATTTGGCCGATTGCGGTGCAATTTGGTGCATACAATTGGCATATGCCATATTTGAAGTGTGCAAAATTTCATGCTTCTACCTTCATTATTAGCTGAGAAAAACAATGTGGTGCATTACTTTCTGAACGCCCCTCGTATATAATATGTTTTACATTTACATCCCCACTGTTTGAAAAGTGTTCACAATATAAATTCATTTATGTTTCATTTACATTTACACTTATGGAAAAGTTTGAAACTTCTATTAGTTTAAAATGAATATTGTCACATAGACAATTACACTGGTTTAAAGCTTGGAAACTGACATTAATTTTAAAGTGAATATGTTTATAGGGACATTTACACTGCTTTGAAAATGTAAGTATTATTCTTAGAATGTACATCATTTCTTTCATCTTTCCCTCCCTGCTCCATAGAGAACCTGGAACTACTTTATGTTTTTAGTTCTCTTTACGAAACTATCAATAAAGCAATCACCAGCCCTTACAGTGGTGGTTCATGAATCATCATTCTAGATACTGAGGTTACCAGCCCCAAATGACTGACATCCAGTAGCGAGTTTCACACATTAAACTTCACATGGTAATATATACATATGTATGTTAATTCACATGTTAGTAATAAAATGTGAAATGTAAATCACAACTTACGCCAATCCTGGCTACAGACTTGTTTGCTCAGATAAATAAAAGAGACGAATTGTTCTCTTACACTCATCTGGGATGTCTTTAATTTTACAATAGATTGCCCCTTCTGACTCCGTGTTTTTTCAGTTTCCTAGTCCCGGTGTTCCTTATTAAAATTTGAAAGAGATTTCCTGTGCTTTGTAAGTCTTATCTGGTTCTCAAATAAAAGGTCCGGTTAACAAATAGGAATTATGAATCTATTTTTCACTCTGGCGAGGTCTGGTGTGTTGGCGAGCTTGAAATTCACAGTGAGATAAAACTGCGAAAATGGTCAGGCTATATTCCCCTCAATGTTGTTATGAATCTAATCAGAAAGATCCAAATCATTTAAAACAGGTCGGGTGTGGCACTTTCAAAATATTTCCTAATGGAATAATTTTGCAAAAGGTCACGTCTCCCATATATGGTAATATGATGTCTTGCATACACTCTCACAAACACATTTGTAGACCCATACTGTCTAAAATGTAATAAATCCATGATTATTTTTAACCAAGTGACCGGAAGCGATTATATCACTCTTGTCTGCCCACAGGTGTCACACAGACAGTAATCTCGTTATCTGTCGTATGAGTACGCAATTTCCGCGTCTTATCGGTGATTTAAGCCGATAGCGCTGACCGATATACGTTTTATAGGCGCTATAACCACAAATCTGGGTAGCGTCAAGCAAATGTGATATTTATCACCTACAGTGCGATTTGATACAATCAAATATCTGCTATTTAGCTGAAAAATAAAAAAAGACAGAAAGACAGAAAAGTGCGATAATTGACAGCACATAATAAAAATCAGTATGGTTCCACAAATGTACCGATACTGCCGGAGAGAACCAAAGATCGATAGAGGTCGTCCATTTCGTCACAGGGTCACGTGTCGGTCAAACATGGTAACAGTCAGAGCGAAGAAGAAACGTTTGCAGTTGTCGATTTATGAAGCTGTCTGGTGTGAAGGACAACTGGTTTCTCTCCGTAGTAAAGTCTATATTGGGTGTAGTAATTGTGTCCTGCTGTAGGTCGCAGTGGACTGGTATCCTACGCCAAGTATGAAAGATTAGTTTCATTAGGTTTTCTAGAGTATGGTGTGTTACTATCAGGGCCGGTTTTAGACTTGGTGAGGCATAAGCTATAAGACGCTGTGGAGGCCCTATTTTACAATTGGTAATGGAGAATAAGGCCGTGTAACAACTGAACTTGGGAGCCGCGCTGGTGTAATGGCTATGACTATGTACTGGCGACCAGGTGTTCATGGTTCAAACCCGGCCGTCGGCGTTTGAAGAAATGTTTACGACCTGAAATTTGACTGAATAACCTGAACGGCTCCTGCACATAAATCCCGTGTGGATGGGAAGGGGCGAAGCTCCTGACCGGGTTGGAAGGAAAGTCCACTGACCCCCCAGCCTCGCAATGACATGTCATTGGGCCGAAAGAGCTGGAAAGCTCGAGTGCCGCTGGTTATAGAAAAAAAAAAAAAAAAACAACTGAACTTGGCAAGAATGCCGCCAAAATGCATTACAAACCCATTCGAAATGGGCGGAAGGGTTGCTCCATTAGAGCTTTAAAAATATGCCTTTAACGTTTTGGTTTCAAGTCATTTATTATAGCAAAAAGAAGAACGCTGGAATATTTCGTGACAATATGAAACAAGAGATACAGGACGACAAAGAGAGAAGATACAGGACAATTTGACACCATGGCATGGAAAGAAGTCAACACAATTGATAAATGATATTTCAACATTAAGAATCAATAAGAGAATGTCATAGCATAGTAAGTCATTACAACAACTTCTAGTGCTACAAGATCAACTTCAGTTCTATCAAGCTGATCACCTCTACAATCTCAACGGAAATTAAAAAAGGATTATAAATTAAAAGGCCTTGTTCTCTTCCGACCACTATTTTTCAAGTGCCCACTCGGTGCTGGGGTTCCCGGGATGTACCTGGTACACCCGGGCGATAGTTACGTCACTGCTTGTTGAATATATTTTCCCTTTATGCGTGTAGTGTTCCTCAAGCTCTCCGCGGAGTTTCCTCGTGCATCGTATTGCATTATCTTTCTTCAGGTGGCGAATTAACGTCATGGGCGCCATTAGTTCTAAAAAAAAAAAAAAAACTCGTCTTTATTCCGCTATATGCACATTGTAAGTATGCGATCATCTATATTTTCGATCGTTTTCTTTAGTTTTTATTTAGTCTCTAGTACTGTACTTTCGTTCTTGATAGTGTAATGGTACTCAGCTGATCGCAGCATATCCCATACTTTTATGTGCTGTGAGATTTTTTTTCTTTCAGTTTCTGACGTCATGGTACTTTCCTTAGTCCTATTCAGCGTGGAATGCAGCTGGACATACCCAGAAAGTACTTGAAGAGGATATTCCAGCACTTTGATAAGGGTTTCAAACAGGGCTGAATTTTACCATAAGCTAAATAAGCTACAGCTTAGGGCCTCACAGTCTGAAGGGGCCTCTCTTGTCATGTTTAGTTGTTGCACGGCCTTACTCTTTCTTACCAATTGCCAAAAATTCCCTCCACAGCCTCCTATAGCTTAGGGCCTCGTCATTTCTAAATTCGGCTCTGGTTCCAAGCCTCGTTGTACAGCTATCCATTGATCTTTCTGCGTTCTGGACTGATCACGTTAATTAAGATGTCGTACAGAGGTTCTCAACCCGGGTTACTCGCACCCCCAGGGTGTACGAGAAGCTTGTCAGGGGGTGTCAAGTCCTTTTTACGCGTGGGAGTTAAGTGTGTGAGACTTTCACATGCCAGTCTAATTTTGATAGACACACATGTGAGCGCATCTGATATAGATGTACTTTGTTTAAATAGTTATGCGTAATTTTCTGCATCATCTTTGAATGCAGATGACGCACTTTTGTTGCGTCGATTTGTTGCTATACAAATCATACCTTTGAGGCATTCCTTAATATATTTTGTCCAAGAGAGACGTAATTTTTCATGTACCTGCAGGCGTTTATGCCATTGTTATTTGAAAGATGAAGAGGCCGGTCTTGAAGCAGCTTACCAAGAGTCGTGCCAGTTTGTATATTTATCTCGCCTCCAATATATATTATATTATAACCTTCTTTACATTGTCACGACAAAGCTTCGGTGGGGGTTGTCCAGCTGCTAGTGCGACCCTGACATTCAGGAGCGATGATGTTCCAGATTAATATACGTATTACGTAAAAGTTAAAAAACATGGTCCCTTCGTTATGACCATGTATTTTTTGTCAAGCCGTTGACCTTCAGCTCATAAGAAACCGGTGATGTCAATCAATACGGCTGTCTTGTACATTTATTACACGATGCATGATTTTTACCAATGATTAAACTACGTTTGAACTATTCGTCTACCAGTGATGTTATTGTCTTCGTCTACCTACAATAAACATCGTATCGTCATTTAATGTACAATATGGGTCCAGTGTACATTGCTAACAGTTGGCCAAGTTGATGGGACCCATCGTTTCAGTATTGTGTGACCTGAGCACCATTGTTTTCGACCCACATCAATATCTATTCGCCGTTTAAAATTTTTAATTTTAAAGAATCCTTAGCTGACAAAACCCTTGTCAGCAGTGACAACTAACTGTACCCCTGTTATCCTCATTAAATACAATCCATAGATCGGAGGGTTGCAAACTGCTGGTGGGCCGCAGTTCATACGGGAAGAACTTAATTAATTTAAAGACTCAGTTGTCAAGTTTTCTATATTGTCCTTCAAAACGAATTGCATGTTATCATATTTTTCAAAGAAGGGACGACATGCAAACGACACAAGAAATTTTCGGTTGGGAAGTTGACACCCCCCCCCAAAAAAATAAATACGGGTCATCCAAATTCGGACTTCAAAGTTGATCCAGGGACTCTACGTTACACTGGTATGATTCAACGTTGGGGCTGCATCACGTTTTTGTCATCAGGGACTCATTCATGCAACACCCGAGGGACCCATCGTCGTTTAGTGTCTAGATTGGCGGGATTTTTTGTTTCTAAAAAGAGAAGTGGTCTCTGTTGTTTGTATCGTGTACACTGTTGCATTGGTATTTGATGAACCCCATTTTTTTTAA
>JAMPIV010019078.1:0-55485 GCA_024509875.1 Oreohelix idahoensis | reverse complement strand
TAAAAAACCCCAGACAATAAATAATAAAATTTCTCTATGTGTATATAGAAACCATATAAGGGACTGGACATATAATGTCTGTTTATATAAATTATTATTGGTAAATATGAAGCCTAACAAATAAAATTTAATAAAGAGAAGAGCAATGGTAAAATGACATTGCTTGCTGTCAAATAGAATGTACTCGAAATCCCCCTTGTTTTCTGCTTCGTCTGCAAATTGTAACGCTTTCACGTTGATATAAAAGCTTACTGTATTATTACCCGCCTTCTTCAATGAAACGTGTGCTGTATTTCTTGGAAAAACATTAAGAGGCAGACTGCGTAATGACCTAAATTTTAAATTCCATTCATGTCTTTTTTACATTACGTTACCAAAAACGAAACGAACAGTTGGACTAAAGGATAGCGAAGAGAAGGGTGAGAGGAAAAAGCCGAACACTAAACACGCTTCGCGCGATACGCAAATGCTGCCATCACGCGTGTAAGTCTACATGCACTAATTTTTTTTCAGACGGACAGTGATAAAATACACTACCCTTTCCCAGAGTTAGGTTTATAAATCATAACAGACTCTTATTAGAAAAGATAACAATAGATGGGTTTACGTTTGAACACATAACAGTACCCAGACAGCACATCTTCGAAACAGGAGGTAGAAGAAATTGCATATTTTGAACGCAGCCACGTAGCTCTTTTAAATTAGTATTTTTGGGTTCCTTAGGGCTTGCTGACAAATAATATGTAAAACGTTACGCAAATAGTCCAGGAATTAATAAATTATACCCAAAATAAAATATTGGGGGTGCCTGACAGCATAAAATCATTTCTGCTCATAAGATTTTTTTTAACGTGTTTGAAAAAAATTTACGTTACAGAAATAGCCTACCATGTAAACTCCAAATTGATTGGAGCGCAACAAATGAAAGCCTAACCACGATTGGCCAGTCTCGCTGATATACACACTTGGGAGCGTTAGTTCGAGACCACTTATTTAAAATAGCTTGATAAAGCATCAGTGCGTTGAAGCCAGCATATATTTGGCTAAATTAAAAGCCTGGAAGATAAGCAGAAGGAAATTTGTGCCAGTTTGTGCCAGAATTCATTGCTAATCAACGTATCTGTGTTATTCGTATGATTGTGGGACAGTGGTCTTGATGGTACTGAGCAGCATCTGGTCAGAGATTTGCTGAATCCAGAGTCGGACAGCATACTCCTTGGTCTTTTTAGCTATCAGTGAGGTGTCTCCTGAGCCCAGAGGAGAATTCGAGCAGAGGAGTCCTTTCCTGCCGCCATCACTCAAGATAAGCAGAGTTGGCCAGCTGAGCTCAACATTATGTCCCCTCATCTTGAAATAACTTTATAAAAATACTATTCAGAGGGGAATTTACTTGTCTTAAAATCAGGAACTGTGAACATCTCCAATACTGGTCCCTAAAGACAAACTATTGAAGTCATGATGACAAATACCAACAGAGCTTGAACAAAACAAAACCAGTATTACCTCATTTTACTACTACACAACTGACACACACATAGAACATTTGTACTAATATATGTCACTACAATATTCATATTAAATACATTCTGTACATAACTTGTAATTTAAATTGATTGTGATTCCTGGTTCCCTTGTAGTTGAATCAGGACACATATTCATTCATGCCAGTAATGAATACATATTGTTATTCGAAAGTTTATCAGTGACTCTTTTAAGATATCTTTGTAGAGTGTTATATGTATGTGAGTGTCACAGTGTTGTCAAGAGTAGTGGATTAAATTAAATTGTTTATCTGTCTGTTGTTGTGACTTACACTTCACCATACTCATACCCTAGACACATAACGTAGCATCACACTATTCCAGAATAATTCTGACTGAGATAAAGAGATATGTGGTAGCAAGTAAGGTTATCTATAATACACTACTCTTAATAGATATAGATACCTTCACAGCTGATCTCAGTCAGTACACTAAGTTCCCTATAAGAATTTATAACTTCCCACTTCACCACACTCTCGTGTGGGTAGTTGAATGGTATGTTACTGTTATTGTTGAACAGAATCAACATCATTGCACTCCGGGTAAACCCATAGGTGCTCATTCTCCCTCAGTATATGTAGAAGAGTGTGAATGCTAACTGTTCCTGTAGCTCACTGGTTGTATACATGATGGATGCATCCTCTCATACGTCCATCTCTGCTAGCTTTACGTTTGATGCCAAATTCCAACAGTCTTAACCTTGATGATTCATCTTTTTCAGTGTCATCCTCTAATAGGCGATCACTAATTGTTCTCAGTATCTTTCTCTTATCCATATCCATTGTCCCCACTGTGGGTGCTCTTGATACTAGTCTGTCAGCTGTTTCATTACAGTGTACCCCTGCATGACCAGGACAGTAGATCCACACCAACTCCTGCAGATTCGAAGCTTCTAAGTTTTCCATTCATGCTGTAGCCAGCCATTTTGAACCTTTCAAAGCATGGACTGAGAGTCTGACACAATAACTGCCTTTGTTAATGAAGTTTCAGTTAGCCACCTTAAGGCTGCAGTAGCTGCCTGTACCTTTCTTCTCATGCTGGAAGTTGTTATCTTGTAAGCCCCACTAAGTTCGGCGACGAATGTTATGAGCAAATGCTATGAATGCAGATATCATATTGTGAAAATATGTTTTGATTATGGTTTGAATACTTGACAGTATGCCAGATATTGAGACTTGTAAAATTTGTGCTCACGAAAAGTTTTATCTGTGCACTACGAAAATGGAACTGATTTTTTGGTATGGATTTCAAGTTTTTTTTTCTATGTGCATCTGACTCAAGAGCCTGTTTGATTACCAACTTTGTTATTTTCTGTGCAGATTTTAATCACGTCCAACGATTCCAGGATTCGCCTGTACAACCTGCGAGATCTAACCTTGACCTGCAAATATAAGGGTTGTACTAACAACAGCAGCCAGATCCGAGCCAGTTTTAGGTCAGTATATTAGTGTGTACTTCGGTTTGCTCGGAATCCGCACTGGACCTCATCCAATTGTGGCTCAGCTAGGCGTCGGAGTCTCTGCTCTAGGATTCTAGAGTAGATTTTACCAGGGACACTGAGAAGGGATATGCCTCTATGGTTTCCACATTGTCGATTGTCACCCTTTTTGAAAATTGGTGTTATGATGGCAATCTCCCAGTCCTTTGGTATGGTCTTGTTGCACCACGCTGCCTGTAGGACCCTTAAGAGTAATAGGTCGCCTGATGCTCCCATGTACTTAACCATTTCTGGTGCTATACCATCATGCCCTGCTGCTTTGCCCATCTTGATTTTCTCCAGTGCTGCCTTCAGTTCTTCCATCTTTATGTCATCTTCACCATCATTGGTTTTCTCTTCTGTGTCAGTGGTTATCATTTCTGATGCTTCACCATGCTCACCATCCAGGAGTTCTGAGAAATATTCTTTCCATCTTTCCATTACTTCCTTCGGGGCAGTAAGCAATTTGCCTTGCTTGTCCTTTGTAAATTTGAGAGGGCATTGTTTTTCCTTCCTCATGTTCTTTAGGGTCTTATAGAACAATTTCTGGTTTTCTTGTGCATCTTTTTCTAGCTTTTCTCCAAATTCTTCCCAGGACTTCTGTTTTGCTGCTAGCACTTTGTTCTTTGCTTCTGTTCTGAGTATCACATATTCTCTATATTTTTTCCATTTGTCCTGTTGTGTTTTTAGCTCCTAAGTATTGTTTCCATGCCATTTTCTTCTCTCTTATTTTCTCTTTGACTTCCTCTGTCCACCAAGGTGTCCTCTTTCTCTTGTTCCCAAGTCGGGCTTCACCACATGCTTCTGCAGCAGCTGTCTTTATGATATCCTTGAATTTATTCCAGAGGGTTTCCAAGTCATCAGGTCGTTCTTCTGTGTTGCTCACCGCTGCAGCAATAAGCCCCTGATATCTGGTCTTAATTTCTGGCTCTCTCAGCTTGTAGGTCCTAATGCTCATTTCTCCTGCTCGTTTACTTGGTTTCTTGCGTGATGTTGGGCAGTTCCTAGGCTGAGCAACTCTTTCAGTTGTTCGTTTGATTGTTAGCAGGTAGTGATCACTTCCAATCTCTGGCCCCCTCCAGACTCTTGCATCTCGGACATATCTGAATGAGCTTCTCCGAACAATGGCATAGTCGATCACTGACTTCTCATTCTTGGTTGGTTCACATCTAGTGTATGCATGTATGCGCTTATGGGGGAACTTTGTGTTTGTAATGATCAGATTCTGCTCACTGCAGAATCTAAGGAGTCGCTTTCCATTGTCATTGAGAGTATCTTCTCCATATCTTCCGATAACTCCACCCCATCTAGCATGGTCATTTCCAACTCTGGCATTAAAATCTCCGAGCATGATAACTTCATCTAGGCAGTCATCCACTGTCCTTTGAAGCAGCTCGAAGAATTCCTCCTTGACCTCTGCTCTCTCATCCTCATTTGGCCCATACACTATGACCAGGTTGACTATGGTTTCTCCTTCTTTTAGTTTTACAACCATAATGCGCTCCGAGACAAAGTTCCATCCCTTGATACTATCTTTTTGATTTTGGGCCACAATGCAACCCACGCCCCCTTTAGCTCTTTCAGATATGGGTACACCACTGTAGAGCAACGTGTTGCCATCGAGATCCATGACTCCTTGTCCTTTTTTCTTCGTTTCCGTTATAGCCAGGATTTCTAGTACTCAAGACCTAATCTTCACACTCAGACAGCTGAGTGAAAAGGCCCTTGAGTATAAGAGTGAGATCCATCTTTGTTTCATAGATCTGGAAAAGGCGTTTGACAGAGTCCCCTGGAGCAAACTTTGGGACTGTTTGGCAAGGAAGAATATTCCAGCACCTCTGATTCATGCTATACAGAGCTTCTACAAGTCTTGCAGAAATTATGTGAGGACAGCAAACCATAAGTCAGAAGAGTTCAGGACCACCACTGGTGTAAGACAAGGGGATATCCTGTCACCTTATCTTTTCATACTCCTCATGGACGAGGTCATCAAGGCATGTAAGGAGAGAACAAGAAAGTATTCAGTGGGGTACTGGAAGATGAGACAGGTCTATATTTCGGAGCTGGCATTTGCTGATGATGTTGCCCTGATTGCTAAATCAGAGGCACATCTCCAATCCAACCTGCAAGTCTGGAAGGAAGAGCTGGAGAAGAGAGGGATGGTCATAAGCAGCTCTAAAACAAAATCCATGGTGATATCACGAGAAGAAAGAAAACATCAGATTAAGTTGGGAGATCAGGTCCTGGAGCAGGTCGACCACTTTAAATATCTCGGAGCTATTATAGACCGAAAGGGAGGCATCAAAGAAGAGTTGGCCACTCGAAAAGCAGCGGCTGGGAGACTTTTTCGGGCCATAAATCGTGGATTCCTCAGCAAGAAAGAGGTTGGTAAGAAAACGAAGATGGCTGTATACCGCTCCACCTATGTCCCAGTTTTGACATATGGATGCGAGTCGTGGGCAATGACTACAACCCACAAGGGCCAGATCCAAACCTCAGAAATGAGGTGTCTAAGGAGAGTGGTTGGAGTGGCAAGAGGAGACATGGTCCGCAACCAGACGATCCGTCAAGGCCTGAAATCCCATCCGCTGCAGACCCAAATAGAACAGTCCCAACTGGGATGGTTTGGCCATGTCTGCGGAATGGGAGAAGATCGGCTGCCACGACGGGCATGGGAGGCAGAGAGCCAGGGATCCAGACCTCCAGGACGACCCAGAGTTCGCTGGGAGGACAACATTAGACAATCTTTGAGGGACCGAGGACTAGAATGGAACCAGGCCAGGAAGAAGACAGCTGATAGAATGGTCTGGCGCTCTCTCTTCCAAACCTCTACACCTCACGGTAGAAGGGGAACGACTAAGTAAGTAAGTATATTAGTGTGTATGAGTGTCCAGTTGGCATTGCGGTTAGAGCGCCTTCTTTTTTTTGCAGCAAAGTTAGCGGGTTCTGGATTCAAAACATGGCATTGTCACACTGCAATCTACCCAGCTGTAAATGGGTACCTGACTTTACTTTTGAGTTTGGTAAGGCAAATGCCGTGAGGAAGGGAATTGGTAATCCCACCTCATAAAGCTGTAGTGAAAATATAGTGAAGTCTATAAACTTCACTCCCTTATGGTGGTGTCTGCTATGGGATTACCTTTACCTTTTATCTTATTGTGTTCAGCCCTGGGTCAACAGCAGCAGTCAAATAAGATAACTGATTGTGTGGGTTCTGACTGTGTGGATCCTTGTCAGCTTTTTCCTCTTTGTCTTTTTTTTCTTCTGTGAACACTTTCAGATGTCACCTTTAATCATCTTATTCTTCAGGAACCATGCCTGGTGGCATAAGCTGTCATATCTCTTCACACGAGAATGGAGGTAGAGGCAGTTACTGCTGCCTTAAGATGGCTGTCTGAGACTTTATTAACAAAGGTAGTTATTGTATCAGACTCACAATCCATGCTTCGAAAGGTCCAAAATGGTTGGCTTCGACATGAATGGGAAAACCTCCATAGAAGCTTTGAATCTTCAAGAACTTATATGAATCTACTGTCATGGTCATGCCGGGGTACTTGGCAATGAAAGAGCTGACAGACTAGCTTCAAGAGCACCCATAAAAGGTGCATTGGCCATGGATACGGAAGAAATACTGAGGGCGATTCATGTTCGTCTATTAGAAAATGACACTGCAATCGATGAATCATCAAGGCTAAGATTGCTGGAATTCGGCATCAAACGTAAGACTAGCAGGGATGGAGGTATGAGAGGACACATCCGCCGTGTATACAACCAGTGCGCAACAGGAACCATTAGCATTCATACCCTTCGACATTTGCTGTGAGAGACTGAGCACCTATGGGTTTGCCCGGAGTGCAATGACGTCGATTCTGATTAACAGTAACAATCTCTCCACAACTTCCTGTCTCTAGTACTGTTTATCAGTTCTGTTTTTGTTATTGCTCACAATCTACATCACTGCACTCCGGAAAAACCCGTAGGTGCTGAGTCTCACTCAGCAAACGTTGAAGGGTATGAATGCTGATTGTCCTTGTTGAGCGGTGGTTGTATACAGGCCTGACCCGCCCTGTGATGGTTCCATCTCTGCTAGTCATACGCTTGATGCCAAATTCCAGCAGTCTTTGTCTTGTTGATTCATCGATTGCAATGTCATTTTCTAACAGGCTATAGTTAATTGTCTTAAGTATCTCTCTATATGCGAGTAACCACAGACAAATGGCAACTTCTGCATGGAAACATAGCTGACATTAAGGGAGCAAGAATAAAGAGAGAGATGCCATGGATGGCACAGGCAGAGACAACGATCAAGCAGGTGGCCACAGTTGAAAACTTATTCAAAGGGGAAGAGTGATGTCAGATGAGAACTGGATTAATTATAATTACCAGCAAGTCATCATCAGCCTTCACAGAGAGTGTAGAACTTGGGGCAATGGAAAAGCAGAACTGTAAATTAATCATCTTATACATCATCATGCCTGGGATAATGATGCCATTGTGTATACAGATGGGTCTGTGATCCGTGGTGAGAAATCAGGCTGGGGCTTCTCTGCTAGGGTAAAGGGCAGAATCATCGCGGAACATAGCGGGGCTTACAAGATAACATCTTCCAGCATGAGAATTGAGGTAGAGGCAGTCACTGCAGCCTTAAGGTGGATATCTGAAACTTCATTCACAAAGGCAGTCATTGTGTCGGACTCTCAGTCCATGCTACGAAAGGTTCAAAGTGGTTGGTTGCGGCATGAATGGAAAACATTCATAGAAGCTTCAAGTCTACAAAAGCTGGTGTGGATCTACTGTCCTGGTCATGCAGAGTGAGAGAGCTGACAGACTTGCAGCAAGAGCACCCACAATGGGGACACTGGATATAGATAAGGGAGAGATGCTGAGAACAATTAATGATCACCTTTTAGAGAATGACACTGCAATAGATGAATCATCAAGGTTAAGACTGTTGAAATATGGCATCAAACGTAAGGCTAGCAGAGATGGACGTAAGAGAGGATGCATCCGTCGTGTACACAACCAGTGAGCTACAGGAACAGTTAGCATTCATACCCTTCAACATATACTGAGGGAGACTGAGCACCTATGGGTTTGCCCGGAGTGCAATGATGTTGATTCTGTATAACAGTAACAATAAGTATCTCTCAATATCCATTGTCCCCACTCTGGGGGCTGTCGAGGCTAGTCAGTCAGCTCTCTCATTGCCGCCAACCACTTCTTGATCAGGACTGCAGGTCCACACAAGTTTCTGAAAGTTTGAGGCTTCTGTGTATGTTCTCCATTCGTATCATAGCCATGTTGTTGACTTCTTTCCTCGCTATGACGTCAGACTGTCCATTACCTTCTCTCATTCTTGTCCTTTGTCTCTTTTTCCTTCAGTCTTTCCTGTTGTCTCGATAATTTTCAGCTTTCTTCTTCTCGTAACGTGCACAAGGAAAGTAGATAGCTTCCTTCTAACTTGCTGAATCAGCTTCCCAAGTGCATTGATCTCTCTTAGAACATGCTCATTACTCTTTTTAGCTGTCCAGGGTATTTTAACATTCTTCTGGAAAACTTCTTCTGTGGCCTCAATTGCTTTTCCCATAGTCAACATCACAGCTGCCAAAATCACTAAGGATTTACTCACCTAATCACTGACACCATCAAGCTAGAGTGAACACACACTCACAACCTAGTTCATCATCATGTGCCATCTCCACAACGAAGGTTGGCTGCAGTGGATCTCCAACATCTTCTGTCTCTTGTCTTGATGGTGCACTCTGATAACCTCTGTCCTGTCCATCTGTTGATGTTATCGTCCCACTTGTAGCGCTGTACTTGCAGCGCTGTCTTCCTCTTGCATGTTTGCCTTCAACTCGTCAGTGCTCTCATTATGGTCTTTAACTCTTACTATACGGGAGCTAAAACCGCGTTTTTACGCGATAGTTTAGCTATCGTTACCGTCGCGCGCCACTTCACGGGGCGAGCCGTAAAATTGGTACTAAACCCGCGCCACTTCACGGGGCTTGCCGGATATTAAGAGTTAATAAGGTGTAATGTCTTTTTCCATGGCCAAAATATTTTAACTGTCTAATTTTTATCTCCTTTATTAATTCTGCTTTCATTCCTAGGTTTTCTAGGACCTCTTTAATTGTTTTCTTCTCTTTCCTTGAGCCCCATTCTTCTATATATCCAATTTCAAAGATCTCCATTCTTTCCTCTAATTGCTCGTTCATGGTCCATGTTTCTACACTATACAATAATGAAGAACATATACTACTGGACAAAAGTTAAGGGCCGCCATTCAGTTTAGACAAGGTTTATATAATTCTTCGGGAGCAGGATCGATTTTCCAAATGTCCGGTAGCTTGAAATCTCTCAAGAAGTCTCTGAATGGTAGAGTGGGACACTGCTAAACATCTTGCAACATGACGAACAGATTGACCATCCTGAATCCATGCCATGGCTCGACCACGGTCTACAGTGCTGAGACTTCTCCTTGGTGGCATGGCTAATGCAGTGATCATTTCGACCACTTGTCATACTGATTTATTGCATACCAACAGTGAACACTCTTTACCGATGATCATTTTCCACGTGCATTCAAATTCAACTCACTTTTTGACCTTTTGAACTAGTGGGGTATGTTGCAAAAACCACAAGTTTTTGCAGGAACAATGGCAATTTTCACGTGCGGGTTAAAGTGACCCAGTTTTTGGACATTTACAAAAAATTAACCTAGTACACAGAAATGTATACACATTTCTCTGAGCTCAGTTTTAATGACATTTTCACTTGTCTTTACAGTTTGCCAATCAATTATATAAACCTTGTCTAAACTGAATGGTGGCCCTTAACTTTTGTCCAGTAGTATATATAGCATTTGGTGATTCTCACTTTTTATTCGTGAGTTAGGTGTTTAGATGTTATCTGTCTCATGTTGTTGAATGTAGCTTTGGCCATTCCTATTCTCTTCTTGATTTCTCATTCACATCTACCACCTTCTGTTATTATATGACCAGGATATGAGAAACTCTTGACTTGTTCCAGGATGTTCCCATTTATTCTGATCTATAACTTTGTCTTATGATCTGCTTTGCTAATTACCATAGTTTTCATTTTCTCAATCCATACAACCCAGTTACAACTGTCAAAACATGTAACATCCCATCTGTGTCTCACAAACTTACAAATACTACACCAGCGGAGCTCACTGTGGTGCACGTGCTTTGACACTTATTAATCCTTTAATACCACACAACAAGACACGAGAAGAAGACGCTGGCGATGGATAGGACACACATTGAGGAAACCTGTTGATAGCATTACAAGGCAGTCCTTGTTCTGGAATCCACAGATTAAGAGAGGCAGAGAAGACAAAAGATTAGATGGTAAAGAGAACTGGAGCCATGGAAAGACCTTGAACTGATGGCACGGGACAGGAAGACTTGGTATAAGTTTGTTCAAGGCCTATGCTCCTTTGGGAGTTGAAAAGTAAAAGAAGAAGATAAAACCACAGAAACCATTGCTAATATAAGTCATTGTTTGTGCTACTCATTGTTACTTTCATGGTGCTACTATCATGGTGTTACTTTCATGGTGTTACTATCATGGTGTTACTTTCTGCATCTTTATTCAGTCCAACAGGCAGATATGTTGTCTGTGGTTCAGAGGATCACTTCCTTTATGTTTGGAAGACGAATCATGAATTTATCAAATTTACATCAGCAAGACGAGACAGGAATGATTACTGGGAAGCTATCAAAGGTCAGTTGAATTCATTGTCAGGTTTTTGTGTTGGTCAATGTATTCACCTGTCAGTGACCAGTTTGTTAATGTTTCCCCCACAGTTTAGGATAATGAAGCTATTGTTACTGTTATTGTCGATCAGAATTTAATCATTGCTTTTTGAGCAAACCCATAGGTGCCCAGTCTCCCTCAGCAAAGGTTGAAGGGTATGACTGCTCATTGTTCCTGTTGCCTGCTGGTTGTATATGTGCCAGATGCATCATCTTACCTGTCCATCTCTGCTAGTCTTACTTTTGATGCCAAATTCCAGCAATCTTAGCCTTGATGATTCATCGATTGCATTGTCATTCTCTAACAGGCGATCATTAATTGTCCTCAGTATCTCTCCCTTACCATATTTAATGCACTTAATATGGGTGCTCTTGAAGCAAAAAAATTATTTTAATGAAGCAAAAAAAAAAATCATAAACATTGGTATTGACTCAGTTTTACAATTGGACAATACACTCAAAACCATAGACTTTTCCAGTCTATCCTTTGTCAGCAACGACTACAGACAGGAGACACAGCAAGAGATAGAGACAGGTTTTGAGAAAAAGACAAACATGTTGAAAAAATAGATAAACACTCAGTAAGCAAGTGAAAATAAGTAGACGTCTGTAGTTGCCATTTTGTGAATTTGAATTTAGCTACAGGCCAGTCGTATGTTTTACTTCATTGGTTTGTCATTTTATTTTCTGTTTTGCATTTTTTTTTTTTTTTGGTGGTATTCTTTCCTGTGATATTTCGTTCTTTCTGGTTATGTGTTTTCACTTGCTTATTTCAATCAATCAGTCAATACCCTTTAGCTTTCCAAGAAACATAGGCCTTCAACAAACACATGCCAAGTCCGTCCTGTCACGTGCCATCAGATCAAGTTCTTTGCATATCTTCCTCATCATTTTCACTTCTGCCTCCAGTTCTCTTTTCTATATGTTTTTTTTGGCCTACCTCTGCCTCTCTTTCTCTGGGGGATTCCAGAACAAGGACTGACTTGTAATGCTATCAACAGGTTTCCTCAATGTGTGTCTTTTCCATTGCTGTGTCTTCTTCTCATCTCTTATTCCAGTGGCACTTGTCTGGTTCTTGTCATCACTTCCACATTGGTAACCTTGTCATACCATTTCAATCCTCCTATTCTACGCAAGCATCCATTTATGAAAGTCTGTAGCTTTTTGTTGTTGTTTTTGTTGTTCTTCATGGTTCAGAACCATACAATAGGACTGACTTGACATTTGAGTTGAAGATTCTTATTTTTGTGATGGACTTGATTTCTCTTGATCTCCATATATTTCCCAGTGAAATGAAAGATTCTCTCGTTTTTTTGTATTCTTAGTTTGATATCATTGTCTGTCCCTCCAGCTTTGTCTATACTCAATTCAGTCAATACCCTTCAGCTCCCCGAGGAGCATAGGCCTTCAACAAACACATGCCAAGTCTTCCCATCCTGTGCCATCCGCTCAAGTTCTTTCCATGTTTTCCTCATCATTTTCACCTCTGTATCCAGTTCTCTTCTCCATGTGTTTTTTTGGTCTACCTCTGCCTCTCTTTCCCTGTGGATTCCAGATATATCTATACTCCTGCCAAGTTATATGTATGACTCCACATCGTGTTGTGGTGTACTTCCTTATTTAATGTTACTTATTTTCTTGTGTTACTCATTAATTGTTTTTCCTTTTCATCTTCTGTGTTGCTGATCTCTTGTTTGTTTTTTTGGTCAATTTTTGTTTCAATATTTGCAGCATTCTCTACATTGTCCTCTTAACCTGTCTATGTTTCTCATCTTTGTCTCCTGTTTGTTACTGTGAGTGATGAAGGGTAAGCACCAAAATATTATGATTTTCTTTTTTTAGTACCGTAGACTAGGAGGCTGACACTTGGGAGTCATGACCCAAGTAGAAGAAACCAACGGTGGTGAACATGGCGTCAAGATGGAAGAACTGAAGGCAGCACTGGAGAAAATCAAGATGGGCAAAGCAGCAGGGTATGATGGCATAGAAAAACATTCCAACACCTCTGATTCATGCTACACAGAGCTTCTACAAATCTTGCAGAAATTATGTGAGGACGGCAAACCATAAGTCAGAAGAGTTCAGGACCACCTTTGGTGTAAGACAAGGTGATATGCTGTCACCTTATCTTTTCATACTCCTCATGGACGATGTCATCAAGGCATGTAAGGAGAGAACAAGAAAGTATTCAGTGGGGTACTGGAAGATGAGACAGGTCTGTATTTCAGAGCTGGCATTTGCTGATGATGTTGCCCTGATTGCTAAATCAGAGGCACATCTTCAATCCAACCTGCAAGTCTGGAAGGAAGAGCTGGAGAAGAGAAGGATGATCATAAGCAGCTCTAAAACAAAAACCATGGTGATATCACGAGAGGAAAGAAGGCACCAGATTAAGCTGGGAGAACAGGTCGTGGAGCAGTTCAACCACTTTAAATACCTCGGAGCTGTCATAGACCTGAAGGGAGGCATCAATGAAGAGTTGGCTACCCGAAGAGCAGCAGCTGGGAGACTTTTTCAGGCCATAAATCGAGGACTCCTCAGCAAAAGAGAAGTTGGCAAGAAGACGAAGATGGTTGTATACCGCCCCAGAGCTAAAACACTGTGCTCTGGTTCTGGGCTGTCCCATGGAATTGTCACATCCTACACAGAGCTACTTCTCAGTTCCCCTAGCCTATCGTGTGTTCACAGTGAGATCCTCCTGCATGCAGCCAACCAGGTAAATGCCAGAGTTATGTCTGGGACTTAAATGACCTCTCCAAGCTTAGTGTGCAGTGCTGGATTATCGACATGTTTCACCACAGGGGGAATTCCTGGAAGTGTATGGATGATTTCAAGAGTCAATGAAGGTGTAATTAGCCTCACAGACAGAGGTTCACTTCCACATCTGTATACTGTAGCATTGTGCTTAGCTGGTAGTCATATAAGGATGACTCCAGATATGCCTCCATGCATAGACAACCCATATAAACTACATCTTTTTTGTACCCTCCACAGTTCACAATGCTGTTGTCACAGCAGCAGTCTTTGCCCCAAATCCGTCCTTCATATTTCGCATGGCTCAGCAGCAGAATCTGGAAAAAGGTCTTCAGGGCAGCACAGATGACGATACAGAAGACAGGGAGATTATTGTTTCAGCAGACTTCACCGGTGCCATCAAGGTTATCACTAACCGGCCAAACTGCCGGAGTATGTTTTACTGATTCACTAGTGCCACCACAGCTACCGCTAATTGGCTAGACTGTCAGAATGCTTACGTTACACCATTGCACCAATATGGCCAGACTGTCAGAGTTTATTTTTGGTTATTTATTTCGGTTACACCGTTGCACCGATATGGCCAGGCTGTCAAGAGTTATGTTTGGGTTACAACATTGCTCCAATAATTAAGTGGCTTGTAATGTCTAGCCTGTTGACCACATTCTTTGTGCTTTATTTATTTGTATTTACTTACGCCTTATTTTAATTTTCTGCCTTATGCGCCGTGTTTGGCGCTTAAAGAATTTATTATTATTATTATTTATTTTAATTTTGAACCTAGTTTGTTTGTTTGTTATTTTTTTTTCTTCTGATACAGCTCAGTTTCATGTTAAGTGTAGAATTATTTATTTCTGAAATCGAAACACTTTTCCTTTGTTTAACCCCTTCGCAACGACGGGTTTTTCATTCCAAATGACAACACCATTTTCGGCTTAGTTCATTCCCCTGAACGACAGGATAATTGTAATTTTAGGGGTCATATAGTTAATTTGACTGTAAACAGTTTATCGTAAAAGGAAACCCATTAAAAGTATATTCTGAACCAGAGCACACAAACTCTGAATCTGGGTAATCTTTACATTTAGTGCCGTCAAGTATGTATAATATGTGTATTGAGTCAGCATTAGAATTAGGGTAACCCTAAACCTAACCTCAACCTTAACTCTAAATGGTACGAAAATACACATATTAAACATACTCGATGGCACAAAAGGTAAAGATTACCAGAATCTCAGTAAAAAGAGTTGTCAGAATCATTAAAGTTAAATAAATTCAACTCAAACAAGAATTTTCGTGCTCTTTTTTCCACAAAATGTTTATATTTCGGCGGTGCGGCAGCGTCCATGTTTGTACTTTCGCTTTTGTAAAATCACTATTATCAGTTCTACCGTATTCGCTAGCAGTAAAATATTTTGTTCGTTTCAAGCTTAGTGGCCAGATTTTTCAATGCTGAATCCGATTATGCCCAGCAATTGCCGATACGGTTGTAAACAGAAGAGTTCTAGTGCTTTTAAAATATGACGTACGCCGTACGTCTTATAGGTGAATTGGAACGAGAAATCGCGCTACTTCCGTGACGTACAGCGTACGGCATAGCGACAAATATTGTAAAGATTTATGCCGTACGGCGTACGTCATACTGGTGCTGAAAGGGTTAATTGTTTGATACCACTTCTTCCTGACACATGCATTAGGAGGTGACCAGTATGAGGTTGTGCATGATGGGGCTGGCAACCTCATCATGTAAGACAGATTGCTACAGAAACTACTACAACAAGAGCACATGAATGCTTAGGTGCACATCTGCTGTAACAGAACCAGCTGTAGTGGTGCCTTTATGCTCCATATGGAGCGAAAGATGGCGTGATGATGATGTGTTTGATAGCTAAATAAACATTTAGGGATTTCTTCTTCGTTCGTCCTGAAAAGGACATTGGTTGCGTTGTGTCCGTTTACAGCAAAGCTGCGATATTTGCGCCTTTTCGGCCGACACATCCGACTTCAGCACGGCATTTTTTTGGGACCGGGTTTGCCTTCCCACTTTGATCCCTACTCTCTCAGCCAGACTGCAGTGATGCAGCCTGTTTCCAGGACCACCATTTGGAGGTGGAGTAAAGGTCTTGGTCAGCTCTCGTTCGCTGACGCAAGCAGTCAAGCTATGAGTCGCTGACTGCATTTACACTGTTGCTGCGTCTTAGGTCCCATTTTGGGATATGACATGAGTGGTTCACAGCAGTTGCTGTAGAGCAGTGCTTCCTAAACCAGGGGTGCATGCACTCGGGGGGGGGGGGGGGGGGGGGGGGGGGGGGGGGGGGGCAAAGACATGCCAGATATTTTAGAACGTTGGATCATCATAAACAATATATAATACACAGAACTCAAATGTGTTTGTACAAGATAGAACATTGACAACGTAAATGAAATACCAAACCTTAGTCACATTTTATAAATAACATTTTCTCAAAATAAATTGTTACAAGTGTATATCTTGTAATCATTTCTGGCATTGTTTAGCTTGCTAGAAGATAAAGAGGTGTGAGGCTTTTTAAGATGCTGTAAAGAGGTACAAGACTTCTTAAGATGTTGTAAAGGGGTGCGGGACCTCTAAAAGGTTAAGAAACACTGCTGTAGAGATAAAGTTATGATAAGTGCTGTGAAATATTTCAGAATGTGGACATATACAACGCAGTCCACTTAACTTGAAATAACTTGCATTGATTTTCGCTTAACTGGAAGCAGCTCTGGTCGTACTGGCCAATTATCTTCTTTGCTTTTGTTACAAAAAAAATCTGGTTATGTTTATTTCTGTTAACTAACATTTTTTAGGATACACACTTTTTCAGGTGAAATTTGGACTCACTTAAGTAGAAGTTCTGTTTTCACGCTTAAGCTACAGTATTATATGGTCACACTTAACTTCTGTGTTAGTAACTGGTGATAAAATATTAACCCCTTCGCCACCGCATGTTTTTCATTCCAAATGACACCATTTTCAGCTTAGTTCGTTCCCCTGAACGACAGGATAATTGTAATTTTAGGGGTCATATATTTAATTTGACTGTAAACAGTTTATCGTAAAAGGAAACCCATTAAAAGTATATTCTGAACCAGAGCACACAAACTCTGACCCTGAATCTGGGTAATTTTTATATTTAGTGCCGTCTAATATGTATAATATGTGTATTGAGTCAGCATTAGAATTAAGGTAACCCTAAACCTAACCTCAACCTTAACTCTAAATGGTACGAAAATACACATATTAAACATACTCGACGGCACAAAAGGTAAAGATTACCAGAATCTCAGTAAAAAGAGTTGTCAGAATCATTCAAGTTGAATAAATTCAACTCAAGAATTTTCGTGCTCTTTTTTCCACAAAATGTTATGGTTCGGCAGTGCGACAGCGTCCATGTTTGCACTTTCGCTTTTGTAAAATCACTATTATCAGTTCTACCGTATTCGCTAGCAGTAAAATATTTTGTTCGTTTCAAGCTTAGTGGCCAGATTTTTCAATGCTGAATCCGATTATGCCCAGCAATTGCTGATACGGTTGTAAACAGAAGAGTTCTGGTGCTTTTAAAATATGACGTACGCCGTACGTCTTATAGGTGAATTGGAACGAGAAATCGCGCTACTTCCGTGACGTACGGCATAGCGACAAATATTGCAAAGATTTATGCCATACGGCGTACATCATACTGGTGCTGAAAGGGTTAATGCGTGTTTGAGAAACAGGCAGTAAACTTCTGTGCAAACATTCTTCACATGATGGTCGTTGGCCAAAGACGTCAGTGCACAGAGGCATAACAGTTCTTTCTGAGTAATTCCACACCCTGTAAGCTTTCATAGAGAGTGAGGGAGGATTTTTTTTTTTTAGTACTTTCATATTCTGTCACAGTAGAGGTTCTCCGATTTTTGTTGTTGTTGAGCAGTTCCATGCACTTTCAGAAGTGAGAGCACAGTGTGATGTTTTGAATGATTTCATGTTTTGAATGGTTTCATGTTTTGAATGGTTTCATGTTTTGAATGGTTTCATGTTTTGAATGTTTTCATGTCCTGAGTTCATAAAGAATCAGGAATGATGCTTTTGAGCAGTTTCATGTCCTGTCACAATAGAGTTTCTTAGATTTTTTATTTCTTTTTTTTTCCTTGAGCAAGTCCATGTCTTTTCAGAAGTGTGAGTCCAGTATAATGTTTTTAGTAGTTCTAAACCCTGTCTCACTAGAGTCTGGGATGCTGTTTTGAGTAGTTCTATGCACTGTCAGAATACAGATTGTAAGATCATATGTTGAGACGTTTCATGACCAATCAAAATAATTAGACCCACCTGTTTCTTTGAATAGTTCTACACCTTGTCAGAATACACCGCTAACAGATGTTTTGAGTAGTTGCATACCATGTCAGAACACAAAAAGGGTCTGGAATGGTATTTTTGTTCATTTTATGCCATGTCAATTTGTTGTTTTTTTAAGTGCAAAAAGGGCCAATCCTAACATATGTAAGTGAGTCATGGGCAAATAGTAAACGAGCAGGAAAAGCTCTAGAAGCCACAAAGATGTGGTTTTACGGAAGAAAGCTAAGAATACCATGGACAGCTAACAAGAGTGAGTCCTGAAAGAACCCAGTGCAAAAAAGGAATATATTTTGCCCATATAAAAAGACATAACACCTTGCAGAAGACCATAATAGAAGGAAGAGTTGAAGGCAAACGTGCAAGGAGAAGACAACGCTATAAGTTGGAAGATAACACCAAGAGATGGACAGGAAAGAGTGTGATCAGAGTGCACTATCAAGACAGAAGACGTGGGAAATTCATTGCAGCCAGCTTTCAATGTGAAGATGGCAGCTGATGATGATGAGACTGGACGAGTTATCAGCTCTTATCCCACCCCCAACAGAATGGTATGATTAAAAAAAACAAGACAATGCCAAAATGAGCTGGTACCTTGTGTTCTTTAGTTTAAGAATTATATGTTGATTGTGTCGCTGCAGCCATAATGTGTTCTTAGGCTACCATCGGTATTTGTCAACTGCGAAATTATGTGCGATGTAAAAAGTTTCATTTGTGTAAAATGCCCCAGTGTAATTCCCTGCGGGGGGGAGGGGGTCTGTGAGGGGACGAAGAAAGAATATGACTACTCCTCTCCCCCTCGAATAAGGCATGTCACACAAGGCGACTAATTTGAGGCTGTGTATGCAGACTGGCAACCTCTTCATGTAAATCATATTGCTGCAGACGTCGTCACCCCTGCTAGAGCGTATGAATGCTTTGTGCAGACGTCTTGCCAGGGAACCAGCGCCATTGGTGGCTGCATAGGAAACGGAAAATGATGATGTGTAAAATGCCCCAGTGTTGTTCCGGGGTTGGGGGGGGGTGTCCCCCAAAGGAGACAAAGAAAATATAGGACTTCTGGCCCCCTTAGGCAATACTTATAAAAGGTGACTAAATTTGAGGTTACTCATGGGACTGTCGGGGGAGCCATGGTAGTGCAGTGGTTAGTGCACTGGCTTCCTAGCTCGGTGGTCCATGGTTCGATCCCCAATTGAGGTGGGATTTTTTTTTAGACCGCAAACAGCTCCGGGGTCGACCCAGCCTCATGAATTGGGTACCAGAGCAACTGCTGGAAAGGTTAAGCCGGCCGGCGTGATACTGACCACATCACCCCCTAGTGTGCCGATGGTCAAGAAAATATGGGCCTAACACCTTATTCCCAATATGCCTGTAAATGGGCGTGTAACGGGATCCTTGACCTCTTACCATGGGGCTGGCAACATCATCATGTTAAACAAATTGATATAAAAAACCACGGCTGCAAGATTCTGTGCTTTGGCTTAGGATTCCTCGGGGGGGGGGGGGGGGGGGGGGCATCTGCAGTGGTAGCTCCAAGCTCCATAAGGAACCAGTAAAGATGATGATGATGATGCATGTAAAATATCAGTCAGTTCTTTCATACATTTAACAACGGTAAGATAGTTTATCGATTATTGTATACGTTTTACATATGTAGATACATTTCACTGCATGTAATATATTATTATAATGTACACATTTCACTTACGTAACATATTTCATGAAGGTATCTGGTCAATTATTTCATATTGCACATATGTAAAAATGATATGTTTCACATATATACGACGTTATGTCTGCAATTTTGTTCTTTTCTTAAGTGTAATATGTTTATCAAATGAGCAAGTAACCCACCAAAACGTGACGGGGGGAAAATAATTATGTGAAATACTTAAGAGAGTTAGTGATTGCCTGTTAGAGAACGACACTGCGATCGATGAATGAACAAAGCTAATATTGCTGGAATTGGGCATCAGGCGTAAGACTAGCAGGGATGGACGTATGAAAGGATGCACTCATTGTATGGATATAACCATCACACTTCAAGAACAATTAGCATTCATACCCTTCGACATTTGCTGAGGGAGACTGAGCACCTGTGGGTTTGCCTGGAGTGTTGTGATGTTGATTCTGATCAACAATAACGGTTATGTTGTGCTCTTTCTCATGAACTGATGATGGCACTTATTCTCCGGTGTTCATTTCATTTCACCTTCATTGGATCTTTGTAGTCAAACTCATCATGACTTGTGGTCAGTGCATCATGAAACAAAACATTTGAAAGGCTGTTTCAGTGGGTGTTTAGTTTAGCTTTCACGGTGCAGTGTGTGCCTTTTCCCCAAAAGGTGGCGGGATTTTTTTCATTGTTAGTTACAAGATGTTTTACTTAGACTATTAGTAATAAGGGGATGTGGCATATGCAGTTCTCATGCACAATTTGAACATGGAAAGGACAGATGTGTACGTGATGTGTGGTCATCTGAAACAGATGAAATTTTATGTTTATATGTCTGGTCATCCAAAACAGATGGAATGTTATGTTTATATGTCTGGTCATCCAAAACAGATGGAATGCTGTGTTTATATGCCTGGTTATTTTAAAGCTGTTAATGTTTAGACAGGACAGATTATGCTGGTTTTGCTATGTCCATGGCAAGGAAGATGGTTGCATCCCCAGAGATATTTTCTACAGGAAGCTGGCAGATGGCAAGAGAACAGCCAGGTGACCGCAGTTGAGGTTCAGAGATGGGTGCAAGAGTGACGTGAAGGCACTGAACATAAATCTAGCAACCTGGGAGAACGAAGCTGCTGATCGCACCAAGCGGAGATTCTCCATCAGGCGCCACCTCAGATTATGTGAAAAGAATCTCTTTTAACAAGCAGAAGAGGAAAAGAACACGCTGAAAGGAACACCAGGCTAAAAAAACAACCGAGGGCTATCACCTCAGGGGCGCATTCCCATAGTCAGTTATGTCTGAAGGGGACCACTATATTAAAAAGATTAACGGATGAAATGCTGTGTTTATGTCTGTCATGTCAGAGATCAAAACAGACGGAAGGATTATTAGTGAATATTGTGTGGCTTGCCCTGTTATTAGTGAATATTGTGTGGCTTGCCCTGTTATTAGTGAATATTGTGTGGCTTGCCCTGTTTAGCTCTTGGGGGTCTCTGATGAGACAAACAAAGGAACATGACTAGTGCATGCTCAGTCACGTCGTACAAGGCGACTAATGTGAGTTTGTGCATGGAGGCTGGCAACCTTATCATGTAAAACAAATTGCCGTAGAAACCGTCGCAGCAGGAATATGTGAATGCTTGGTGCAGGCATCTGGCATGAGGACCAGGTACAGTTCTGGCTGCATGCTCCGTAAGGAGTGCAAAAAAAAAAACGGTGATGATGAGTGTGTGGTGGCTTGTGATATTAGTAGAAAATAGATGGTATGTTAATGCAAGTACTTGAGAAATATAACCATTTATTAAATTGTATTTATATAAGTATAAATATTCGAATGCTTAGTGCATGATTATGATGTAACAATAGGAAACTCTGTACAGACCGGTGCAGCAGGAGGCAATCTGATCATCAGAAATAATCTCCCATCAGGCAGGTGTTTCAGCCCTTTAACATCCTTGACACTCTAGGGAAGGTGGGGTCCTACTTGGCTTCCAGGTGTCACCCTCCTGTTGGTTTTTTTTTTTTCCCACCTGCTTTGAGAATCAAATGCATTCCACCCTAACTGTAATTTTCAGTTTCCTCTTGATTAATCCATTCTGCCAAACTTGAGGTGCTTGTGAAAGTATGTTTAAAAATTTTAGATCTAATTTCCTAGCCCATTGCAGTTGTTCCACAGCCAGCACGATATTTTTTATGCAGTTTGGCCAAGTCTTTTAAGGTGCTCGTGTTCTTAATTGTGGTTAGTGCACTGGTTTCCGAGCTCAGTGGTTCATGGTTCAATCCCCAGGTTGAGGTGGAATTTTGTACACCGTAAACGGCTCCGGGGTCGACACAGCCTCATGAATTGGGTAGCAGAGCAACTCTGGGAAGGTTAAAGGTGGCCAGCGTAATGCTGACCACATCATTCCATTGTGTCGTATGGTCAAGAAAATATAGGCCTAACACCATATTCCCAATGGGCATGTAACAGGATCCTTCACCTTTGTTCTTAATTGTCCTTTCAGGCCCAGTTTTTGAGCAGGTCATATTCTGAGGCTGCTTCTATATAGCTACAACTTTTACTGTGAACCCATCATGCTTGTTGACCAGAATATTAAATTTGGCCATTTTGAAAGTGTGCTGTTATCTAATCTTGATTCAGATGTCGCTGGCAGCTCAGTCATTAAAATTTGAGGTGATGAAAGCTAAAGCAGCACTACATCTAGTTGTCTTTTGAGACTTTATGTTGACTTTGGAATATGTCCCTTACTCACATTGGTCTATTGCAGGGGTTTGCATAAGGTAGATCCCAATCCACCAGTAAATCATAAGAGATGATTTGGTAGATATCTAGGTGAAGGAGGGTAAATAAATAATGTTAACGCTAGAGAAATTTCAGATTGCCCTCTCCTGCCAGCGTTTTAAAAGAGTGGTATCCCCTGATTAAAGTTACTTTTTCTGTGCTCCCAGTGAAAACTCATGAGCTGTCTTACAAAAATGCACTTTAGTCATCTTCTTCTTGGATCCATAGCCCTTAACTGACAAAGCAGTCAGTGGCCATCACGCCTTGTGTTCACAATTGAACCTCTAGAATACGCAGATGATATTGCACTACTCTCACACTCATGTCAGCACATCCAAGAACAAACAGACTGAATAAATACAGTCAACAAGTGGGACTGAATATCGATCTGAAGAAGACAGATATTATGATACTCAAGGTAATAAATCCTGAGCCCATAAAAATAAGGAAGCAAAAGCCGGAACAAACAAATACATTTACATACCTAGGAAGTATAGTAACACCAAACGGCGGAACAAGCAAAGACATCAGTAACAGAATGAATAAAGCCAGAACAGCCTTTGCAAATCTAAACAACATTTGGAAATCTTCTCAGTACCGCACAAACACCAAATTTAAGATTATACGAGAGTTGCGTACTTTCTGTATTTTTGTGTGGCGCCGAGTGCTGGAGAGTAACAGAAAAGGAAATGTCAAAACTGTCCTCATTCCACACAACCTGCCTAAGGAAAATTCTTCTAATTTTTTGGCCGAATACCATCTCCAACCAGGAACTGCCTACACGGTGCAGTCAAAAAGGCATGCACACCATCATTGCAGACTTTAATCATAAACTGCATAAAAGAGGAACATGATCTTTTCTTTGAAGTGGAACTAACATTCTGTTAAATATCACAAACTTTGACTTTCCCACCTTACTGTTGATAGAATTGCAAGGAACAGAATTGAATCATTGCACTCTGGGCAAACCCATAGTTTCTCAGTCTCCTTCAGTATATGTCCAATAGTGTAGATCATTTGAAAGAGATAAAAGTTGCCTATACGCTGCACTTCTACAAATACTGAAATATGAAAAACAGACATAATTTTAATTACGATAAATATTTATAGTTATGTATTTCAACCTGATACAAGCATAACTTTCGAAGAGGGAAAGGGTTTTATCAGAATAAGATACAGAAACAAATGGGATGTAGAGCATCCAGGACACATGATGCATATTACCAGCTCAGCAGAAGAGAACAAGTGATAATCTTCAGACTCCGCACAGGCCACAACAGATTGAGATACCATCTATTCAACAAGCTAAAGATAGGAACTACTGATGAGTGTAAATGTCGCACTGATAAAATAACTGCTGAACATCTACTTCAAAGATGCCCAACATGAGGAACAACAGAATGAGATATCTATTCAACAAGCTAAAGATAGGAACTACCGATGAGTGTAAATGTGGCACTGATAAAATGACTGCTAATGTCTGCTTCAAAGATGCCCAACATATGAGGAACATAGAAAGCACATATGACCATCACCAGTACCATTTTCGAAAGAAAAAAACTATGGAGATACAAAAAGCCTTAAGCTGGCCACGGCTCTCTATGAAAATATTCAAGTAGACGTCTGAGAGTGTACGAAGAAGAAGAAAGTATTTCTAAAGTAGCTTCCCTCAGTTCCTGGGTTTCATGGCACTGCTGGTCTACTTCCAATTCCCATAATTTGCACATCAAGAATAGTTTCTGAGTTGATATTTGTTGGAGTCTTTTAGCTGTCTTGCCCTCAGGAAGTATCTGTTTGTGCATCTTGGTGACACTTGCAGTTCGAGAGTCCATTTTCAATTGTTTTGCTTCCTTTGGCATTGAAGTCACTGAGCATCATCAGGATTTTCCCCATTTCACAAGGTTTGCAGCTGATGGTTGAAGAGCATGCTTTGATCTGTTAGCGAAGCTAAGTCTTAGAGATACCCTTGGGGTCAGAGTGGCGAAGAGGTATGGCATCCGCCTCTAATTCTAAACGTACTAGGATCGCTGACAGCACAGAGAATATAATTGATGGAATTTTTTTTTCAGAACCAGTGGTTCAAAACGATGTCATACTCCTTCCCAATCTCCTGGATAGTGAGATCGGATACCTAGCCTTCTCGGATGAGGTCGAAAAAATAGGAGGTCCCGTTTGCAAGTTACACACATTAAAAACCCCTTGGCAGTTGGAAATCATAAAGAGTAGGCCATATGGCCAATGCCCTGGCAAAAATTAGGAAACCTACCCACCACAAACATATTTATAGAATGATTCCTGTATACACACATTGGGATCCTCACCAGTGCTATGGAGTCCATGCACTGTGCTGAGATCCTCCTTGTAAGATGGTAAATGATGCTCAGAAGGGGGGCAATGAACAAAAAAAGGTTGAGAATCCCTGCCTTAGATCATCAGTGCATGTCACCATGGCCAAATCTCCCATCTGTTATAGTCTACATCAGGGGTAGGCAAACCAGGAGTTGCGGGGACCTACTTTAGAACCACAGAGCTGTCACAAGATCTACCATGCTAAAATCATGTCCCTTTCAGACATTTAGAATTTGGAATAAAACAGCCTTTTTTTTGTAACCTTTATCTCTGCGGGATGGCCGGCGTCCTGCAATTCCATCAACAGAGCGGTGGAAATTTCACAATTATATTTTGTCGAATTTTAACCACTTTAAATGAAAGCATAGCCAGAATTGCCCTTGACTGGAACCCACAGGGGAAAAGAAGAGTGGGGAGGCCAAAGAGAACTTGGAGAAGAACTGTTGAAGAGGAGGCTAAGGAAATTGGAATGACTTGGGCACAGCTGAAAAAGACAGCCCAGGAATATTATGATTAAACGAAAGAGATCGTCCTGCCATGTGCAATTCACGAAGAAAGTGAATTTTAGTAGTCTAGCTTGTGGGTTTTCACTGGGAATGTTGTGATAATACCTTTAAACATGGGGGACAGTGTACTTTTAAGCGCCGCAAGGAAAGGGCTAGTCTGCAACTTAAAAAGGTAGTTCCATAGCAGATACTGCTGTAAGGAAGTGAAGTGTTAGAGACCACTATACTAGGTCCAGCATCGAGGTGTGGTGACCAGTTTCCTTCCTTTGCTGCCTTTTCCTTCCCTAACTCAAGTGCAAAGTCAGGTACCCTTTTACAGCTGGGTAGAATGAAGCGTGTCGAGACCGTGAATCGAACCCGGCACCTTTGCCATGAGACACCAGTGCTCTAACCACTCTGTCAATTGGATGATCAGTCTGCAACTTACCTACTTTAAATATCCTTTTTTTTTTTTTTATCCTTTTGTCACCTGAAGTTTTACCAAACAATCCCCTGGAATCTACCAGAAGATCAAAATCAACCAGTCGCCGACCCCTGGTCTAAGTGTATCCGATCACCACTTTTTAGCTTTAGAGCTTTTTGGGTAGTTCCTACAACTTCATTTACTTTCAACTTTGTGTGGGCTGAACAATTCTAACTACTATGTCTGAGGATGAGTCTGTATATTTATATACTGTTAATATTATGATACTCTACAGGGCGATTGAGAAGTCACTCCGTATTTTGAAATTGTTAGTTCTGAATTAAAAATAGGAAACCCTCAGTGACACATATTGTTTAATTATGTATATAACCAAGGTGGCCATATCGTTAGCCTGTGCTGCGACTCTCCAATTAATTTAAATGAAACAGACATCAAGATAAAGAGAAATGAATGCCATTTTATTAAATAACAATTTATGTCACATTAGCATTAAAGCTGAGTGTGAGATCCCATCTGCTGAGTACATGACTTCATAGCCGGCAGCCATTTTTGCTGTATTGTAACATCCCTTGTTTGGCCATTTTAGACTTTTTTTTTATATTTTGCGTCCGGGAAATAAAAATAAAAACTTATTAATTTTTTTTTTTTAACCAGCGGCACTCGAGCTTTCCAGCCCTTTTGGCCCAATGACATGTCATTGCGAGGCTGGGGGGTCAGTGGCAGAAACGCTAACGACAGTTAATGACCATCATTTAGAGCAGTGGTTCTCAAATGTGGGCCATGTCGTATTTCTAGGGGGCCACAGTAAGATGGCAAAGTACCTTTTTTCCAGCTAACAGCGACTATAGGGGAGGCCACAGAGGTAAATAAGGCTCAGAAGGGGGCCATGAGCTTAAAAACAAAGGTTGAGAACCCCTTGAGTTAGAGGACATTTGCTGTTGATGTATCAACAAGGCTAAGATTGCTGGAATTAGGCATCAGACGTAAGACTAGCAGGGATGGACATAACGAGGATTCATCCGTTGTATATACAACCAGCATGCTACAAGACAGTTAGCATTAATTACCCTTTGACATTTGCTGAGGGAGACTGAGCACCCATGGGCTTGCCCCATGTGAAATAATGTTGATTCTGTTCAACACAATCTTTTTCTTTGATTCTTAGCCGCCGACTGTCAAAGCAGTTCTCCACCAAGTTGATTTTGGTCAATCTCTCTTTCACTTTCCTTCAGGGGTCCATAGCATAGCTGTTCTTGTGATGGCATCAGGGTCTCTTCTGAGGACATGGCCATCCCTACTACAGCGTTTAAACACAAACAGTAATAACAATATAATGGGTACATTGCTTCTTACTTTGACATTTGTTTTCATGTATATCCAATAGATGCTCGTGAGGATATACGAATGTAACAAAAATACAGAGTGACTTTTCAATCATGCCGTATATTGTTAATATAATGATACTCCATGCATTCTTGCTGTTTATAACATCTCATGTTACTGGTTGCAGACAGATGACAGAAAAACCTATAAACTTTGATACAAATATTACAATACCTGTGTTACTTTTATTAAATTGTGAGTCTTGTCAGATGGTGTGTGAGCATGTCTCGGAGCAGTTTTAGTTGACAGAAAAGAGAATTGGAGACACAGTACTGAAAACAGAATTTGAGACCGTGAAGTTATATAAAACAGAATTAGAGACAGTATAGTAATATAAACAATTTTAGACCATGAAGTTTTATTAAACAGAATTAGTGACAGAGAAGTAATATAAACAGAATTTGAGACAGTGAAGAAATATAAACTGAATTTGAGACCGTGAAGTAATACCCGTAAAAACAATTTGAGACAGTGAAGTAATATAAACAAAATTTGAGACAGTCAAGTAATATAACAGAATTTGAGACAGTGAAGTAATATAAACAGAATTTGAGACAGAGAAATAATATCAAAAGAATTTGAGGCACAGAAGTAATATAACAGAATTTGAGACAGTGAAGTAATATAAACAGAATTTGAGACAGAGAAATAATATCAAAAGAATTTGAGGCACAGAAGTAATATAAACAGAATTTGAGACAGTGAAGCAACAAAAAATAGAATTTGAGATGACAAAATGACAAAACACAATAGGAGGCAGTGAATTGACAAAAAACAGAATTTAAGACTGAATCAACAGAAAACATAATCTGCGAAAGTGAAGTGATAGAAAACATAATTTAGACGGTGAAGGGACAAAATACAATTTCAGACATTGAAGTGATAGAATTTGAGGCAGTGGAAAGACAAAACAGAATTAGGGACAGTGAAGTAACATAAAAAGAGAATTTGAGACAGTGAAGTGACAGAAAACAGAATTTGAGACAATGAAGTGACAGAAAATAGAGTTTGAGACAATGAAGTGACAGAAAAGAGAATTTAAGACAGTGAAGTGACAGAAAACAGAATTTGAGACAGTGAAGTGACAGTAAACAGAATTTGAAAGCAGTGAAGTGACAGTAAACAGAATTTGAAGTAATATAAACAGAATTTGAGACCCAAAAAAGTGACAGAACACAGAATTTTAGACAAGTGATGGAAAAAAAGACTTTGACACAGTAAAATTGCAGTAAATAAAATTTTTGACAAATGAGAGAAAACATAACTGGAGACAGCAAAGTGACATAAAACAAAGTTTTAGACTGTGAAGTGACAGAAAGCAGCATTTTAGACAGTGAAATGACAGAAAACAGATTTTTTGACAAAGCATAATTGGAGATAGTATAGAGACAGAAAACAAAATCAGAGACAGTGAAATGACATAAAACAGAAGTTGAGACAAATAACAGAATTAGAAACATGGAAGTGAAACAGAATCTGAGGCAGTGAAGTGAAAGAAAACAAATTTTATTCACTGACTGATACATTGTGCAGACCCATACAAATTTTTCTCACGTTTGTAGACAAACTATGTCAGATACATACAAAAACAGTATAAAAATTGATAAGATTCAGTGCTAGGTGATCATAGTTTCATCAGAGCAATGCAAGTTTATAGTCTGCAAAAATTACGTCCAATACTATAATTCTTCTTACAGTATTTTTCTAAGCCAGATAATTGTGGCAATATAAAATTTCCCTCGACCAATTCGTGTTGGGTTGTTAAAATTTCTTGTGGACTAAAATAATTCCTTTCTTCTCAGCTGGCAGTCTGTAATTTTACTATAAAAAAAGCTACATTTAAGTGCAAACTGCATCAATGTAATTTTTTTAATAGAGTATGAGATATAATTATGTGAAGTGAAATGAATTTTGTATGACAGGTAATATATGGAAGTGAAATTGTCACAAAAAACTCATTAAATGAATGGCAACAGATCTCAGACAAAGATTTGCTGTGTGCACATGTTATAAACAGTGGTGATGTATTTACTTTTCTGTAATGTGACTAATGTGAGGAGTGTGGATGGCTTCAAGGAGTCTACTGTGCAGGATCTCCTCTTCTCTAATGTAACGTCAGAATCAAAGCTCTCCTTTAATTTAAGAGTATGGGATTTCACAAAATGCTGACAATGCAACATCTAGAATGAAAGGGAAAGATAGTCCCATAGCTAATACTGTTGTACGGTAGTGAAGGGTTAAAGACTTCATTATACTAGGTCCGGGTTTATTAAGTTGGGTGACTGGTTCAATTCCTTGCCTTCCCCAACTGAAGAGCAGTCGGGCACAAATTTACAGCTTGGTAGACTGGAGCTTGACGCTACCAGGTTTTGATCCCAGAACCTGGTAAATTTGTCTTAAGAGGCAAGTGCTCTAGCCAATCAGACGCTAACATCCAGAATAAAGGTAAAGGTAGCCCAATAACAGATACTACCATTGGGGATTGAAGTGTAAGAGACTTCACCATACTAGGTCCAGCTTTATTAGGCAGGGTGGCTGTTACCCTTCTTCACTGTCTTCCCTTACAGAACAGCAGTCAGTACCTAATCACATCTGGATAGACTAGAGTTTGACGCTACCAGCCCCAGAATAACAGAGATTAAAACTCACAAACGTAAAAAACCTACATAAACAGAAAACAGACAATAAAACATCTTTGTTTTGGAAGTATGTATTTATTTCACGTCCTAAACCAAACAGACTTTTTCATTTCTTTTATCTTGTTGTTTTTCATTCGTAGCATCAGAAATGATAAGCACTAGCACAGAAGAGGATACAAATGGTGATGAAGATGACATAAAGATGGAAGAACTGAAGGCAGCACTGGAGAAAATCAAGATGGGCAAAGCAGCAGGGCATGATGGTATAACACCAGAAATGGTTAAGTACATGGGAGCATCAGGCGACCTATTACTCCTAAGGGTCCTACAGGCAGCATGGTGCAACAAGGCCATACCAAAGGATTGGGAGATTGCCATCATAACACCGATTTTCAAAAAGGGTGACAATCGACAATGTGGAAACCACAGAGGAATATCCCTTCTCAGTGTCCCTGGTAAAATCTACTCTAGAATCCTAGAGCAGAGACTCTGATGCCTAGCTGAGCCACAATTGGATGAAGCCCAGTGCGGATTCCGAGCAAACCGAAGTACTCAAGACCTAATCTTCACACTCAGGCAGCTGAGTGAAAAGGCCCTTGAGTACAAGAGTGAGATCCATCTTTGTTTCATAGATCTGGAAAAGGCATTTGACAGGGTCTCCTGGAGCAAACTTTGGGACTGTTTGGCAAGGAAGAACATTCCAGCACCTCTGATTCATGCTATACAGAGCTTCTACAAGTCTTGCAGAAATTATGTGAGGACAGCAAACTATAAGTCAGAAGAGTTCAGGACCACCACTGGTGTAAGACAAGGCGATATCCTATCACCTTATCTTTTCATACTCCTCATGGACGATGTCATCAAGGCATGTAAGGAGAGAACAAGAAAGTATTCAGTGGGGTACTCGAAGATGAGACAGGTCTGTATTTCAGAACTAGCATTTGCTGATGATGTCCTGATTGCTAAATCAGAGACACATCTCCAATCCAACCTGCAAGTCTGGAAGGAAGAGCTGGAGAAGAGAGGGATGGTCATAAGCAGCTCTAAAACAAAATCCATGGTGATATCACGAGAAGAAAGAAAACATCAGATTAAGTTGGGAGAACAGGTCCTGGAGCAGGTCGACCACTTAAATATCTTGGAGCTATTATAGACCGAAAGGGGGGCATCAAAGAAGAGTTGGCCACTCGAAAAGCAGCGGCTGGGAGACTTTATCAGGCCATAAATCGAGGATTCCTCAGCAAGAAAGAGGTTGGTAAGAAAACGAAGATGGCTGTATACCGCTCCACCTATGTCCCAGTCTTGACATATGGATGCGAGTCATGGGCAATGACTACAACCCACAAAAGCCAGATCCAAACCTCAGAAATGAGGTATCTGAGGAAGGTGGTTGAAGTAACAAGGAGACATGGTCCGCAACCAGACGATACGTCAAGGCCTAAAATCCCACCCGCTGCAGACCCAAATAGAACAGTCCCAACTAAGATGGTTTGGCCATGTCTGCAGAATGGGAGAAGATCGGCTACCACGACAAGCATGGGAAACAAAGAGCCAGGGATCCAGACCTCCAGGACGACCCAGAGTCCGCTGGGAGGACAACATTAGACAATCTTTGAAGGACTGAGGACTAGAATGGAACCAGGCCAGGAAGAAGACAGCTGATAGAATAGTCTGGCGCTCTCTCTTCCAAACCTCTACACCTCACGGTAGAAGGGGAACGACTAAGTAAGTAAGTTTTTCATTCGTTAACTCTTTCTATCCCAGTCACTTTTTTTTTAATCCGTCTTAACCAAGCACCAAAATGTATGATTTTTTTCACAAATGTTTTAAAACAAATGGTAAATACACGTTTTAGGAAAAAAATAATCTGGTAATATATGTACACTCATGAATTAGTTCACAATGACAGTTCACAAAGGAAAAATGACAATTCACAAAGGAAAAATGATAATGACGGTTCACAAATGAAAATGACTGACAGTTCACAAAGGAAATATGACAATGACAGTTCACAAAGGAAAAATGACTACACAAAGGCTCCAAAGTTATCACAGCATATATAAACACAATCGCACACACACACACACTCACAAACTTGACAGATTTCACCAATGAACCTTTCAAACAAATTGAGTTCAACAAAGAGCATACAATAAACATTATTGGTGACCAATGAGGTATCAAGTTCTTTGGTCACGATGCGTCAGACGTACGCCTGATCTTGTTGGCCAACATTTTACCATATCCACCACGAGCCTCATCAAAGTCAGTTCGGTACTCATCTCTGACCTGCAGAGAAATATTAACATTAGCAAACAAATATGATAAAATTGTTTGATGACAAAAATTCTTTTATCACAACGATGTGAAATGCAGAAAATGCTGAGATAACAGCAAAATCTGGTGATCTCACTGGTAAAACCTGAGATACAACAAATTCTGATGATCTCACTAGTAAAACCTGAGATACAACAAATTTTGATGATCTCACTGGTAAAACCTGAAATACATCAAATTTTGATGATCTCACTGGTAAAACCTGAAATACACAAAATTTTGATGATCTCACTGGTAAAACCTGAGATAACAAATTCTGGTGATCTCACTAGTGAAACCTGAGATAATTCAAATTTTGATGATCTCACTTGTAAAACCTGAGATACAACAAATTTTGATGATCTCACTGGTAAAACCTGAGATAACAACAAATTATGGTGATCTCACTAGTAAAACCTGAAGTAACAACAATTTATGGTGATCTCACTGGTAAAACATGAGATAACAACAATTATGGTGATCTCACTGGTAAAACCTGAGATAACAAATTCTGGTGATCTCACTGGTAAAACCTGAGATAACAAATTCTGGTGATCTCACTGGTAAAACCTGAGATACAACAAATTCTGATGATCTCACTAGTAAAACATGACATATATCAAATTCTGGTAATCTCACTGGTAAAACCTGAAATACAACAAATTATGGTGATTTCACTGGTAAAACCTGAGATACAACAAATTTTGATGATCTCACTGGTAAAACCTGAAATACATCAAATTTTGATGATCTCACTGGTAAAACCTGAAATACACAAAATTTTGATGATCTCACTGGTAAAACCTGAGATAACAAATTCTGGTGATCTCACTAGTGAAACCTGAGATAATTCAAATTTTGATGATCTCACTTGTAAAACCTGAGATACAACAAATTTTGATGATCTCACTGGTAAAACCTGAGATAACAACAAATTATGGTGATCTCACTAGTAAAACCTGAAGTAACAACAATTTATGGTGATCTCACTGGTAAAACATGAGATAACAAGAATTATGGTGATCTCACTGGTAAAACCTGAGATAACAAATTCTGGTGATCTCACTGGTGAAACCTGAGATAACAAATTCTGGTGATCTCACTGGTAAAACCTGAGATAACAAATTCCGGTGATCTCACTGGTAAAACCTGAGATATAATAAATTCTGGTGATCTCACTGGTAAAACCTGAGATAACAAATTCTGGTGATCTCACTGGTAATACCTGAGATAACAAATTCTGGTGATCTCACTGGTAAAACCTGAGATAACAAATTCTGGTGATCTCACTGGTAAAACCTGAGATAACAAATTCTGGTGATCTCACTGGTAAAACCTGCGATATAATAAATTCTCATCTCTTGATTGATACAATCTGATACATACAGCGTGTGTGTGTGGATGTTGGTATGCACTTGTAAAAGGTAAAGGTAGTCCCATAGCATATACTGCCATAGGGGAGTGAAGTGTTAGAGACTTCACTAAACTAGGTCCAGCATCGAGAGGTGGGGTGTGACCAGTTCCCTTCCTCGCTGCCTTTTTCTTCCCTAACTCAAGAGCAAAGTTAGGTACCCACTTACAGCTGGGTAGACTGGAGCGTGATGACACCGGGAATTGAACCCGGTATCTTTGCCGCGAGAGACCAGCACTCTAACCACTCTGTTACTCGGACACTCATGTAATTGTAAGCAAATACATTTTCATAGTTTCAATAATTGGCTAAAGTGTCTTGTTTAACCTGGGAACAAGTGTGTGAGCCAGCATGTGCTAGAAACAGCAGACTGGATCTGGATGACCGGGGGGCTAAGTACACATGGGGAAAGTAAGGGCAGTATAAGGTTTGAATGTAGGTAGGCAATAGACAACTGAGAATGCGGCGTGCATTCATTCACTCAGTTCCATTTGTTCTCTCTACAGGGTATGGATACATCACTGTAGATGGTTCCTTTGCAGGAAGCCTGCACCAAAGCTCTCATGTGATCTTGTAGAGGTGATTTGTGCAGCGATTTATTTTACATGATGAGGCAGTCAGCCCCCCCCCCATAACAAGCCACATAATCTTACTAACTTACTTAGTCATTCCTCTTCTACCGTGAGGTGTAGAGATTTGGAAGAGAGGGCGCCAAACTATTCTATCGGCTGTCTTCCTCCTGGCCTGGTTCCATTCTAGTCCTCGGTCTTTCAAAGACTGCCTAATGTTGTCCTCCCAGCAGACTCTGGGTCCTCCTGGGTCCCTGGCTGTTAGTTTTCCATGCATGTCGTGGTAGCCATCTCCTATTCTGCAGACATGGCCAAACCATCTTAGTTGGGCCACATAATCTTTTTGGTTCAATTCTGTCAGCATTACTTTGACATCCTTCTTGGTTAATTCTGTTACATGAGCTTGATATATGTCATGGGCATCTTTGTTCCATTCTCTTGACTTGCTGAGACCTGGGCTTCACTGGGCATATGCCCTGTGCTTCCCCTCCCATGCTCACCACACATACAAAATAACAATGCTTACCTGGCCACCAGTTTTTCCTCTCCCATACTGACGACCCTCCTTGAAGCCAGTGTCCCAATCTGTACGGACTATTCTATCGTCAAGCCGGGTTCCATTGATGTAACGCATGGCATTTTCTGCATCCTCCCTCGTATAGTATCTTAAAAATCAGGTTACGGAAATCTACCACAGACATCAAATATATCTACCACAGACATCAAATATATCTACCACAGACATCGAATATATCTACCACAGACATCATCATCATCTCATTTTTCCCTCTTTATGGAGCATGGATCCATGACCTCAACAACAAATGCAGATGGCTGCTTTAAGGAAGCATGTGTCAATGCACATGCTCTTGCAATGGTGGTCTTGGTAGCATTTCATTTTATGAGACGAGGTTGATGCTCTTGCAATGGTGGTCTTGGTAGCATTTCATTTTATGAGACGAGGTTGCCAGCTCCATGCCTAAGCTCATATTAACTCTTAAAGGACATGGAGCTAACTCCATGTTTGATGCAAGAAATTTTCTGTCCCTTTGAGTTTTCGTATAGTATTAAAGTTTAAGGGTTTTACAAAATTATATTCACCACACCAAATCTGTGCAAACAAAGTAATGTGGCGTATGCTTTTTCACGCCACATGTGAGTGATAGTGAAGATGATTGTGGTGCTAGCAAGTGCGGCACTCCTCTATTGTCGCTATGCGCAGTTCGCATGTGACGTCGATTTGTTTGACGGAGATCATTGTTTATATTTTCCCTCTACGGGATAGCTGTATTTGAACATGTTCTGAATTGGAACCTATTTGGGATTATGTATATGCCGTGAATGGAAATCATTAGTGTACTAGAAGTACCTTATTATCAAGATATCTTTGAGGATGTGTCACGCAAATACCGAACCATAAATACATCAGTGTTTTGCGAATTAATGTTGTCATGTATTACCAAGGAGTTCGCGTCAAAGTCCTTACTGTTGGCTTGGTTGAAAGTCATTTCATAAGTTGATGTTCAAAGCTCGTAAACCTGAGAACTCTAGACATCGAACCGTATTGACTGAAACGTATATCCCAGAAACTGACAGCACCACAAGTATTGTTAATCATATTTAAGGGTTCATCCCAAGTTTTTTTTTTTCAAATACAGTAATGTTATACGTACTTGTAAAGGGAATTGAGTAAGGATTAATTTCATATAAAACTGGGACAACCCTAAATAAAAACTTAGTCCAAATAAACCAACCCTGAAAACTGGTTCCCGTCATGAGCACCTGGGACAACATGCCCCAAATATTGGCCTTTCATCCTTTAAGAGTTAATCACTTCTAATGACATTCCTAAAGCAGCAGCGATTCTATTCTTGCTTTGTCTCCCCAGAAACTACTAGGAACTACACTAGGCTACCACATATAGCTACCACATATAGCTACCACATATAGCTACCACATATATGATTGTGTTGAGGTCACTTCACGGTGCGAAAACGTATCTCGGTAAAGTTATTCTTTTGGGATTTTTTCCACACCATGTCGAATTTCAACTAAATGTATAAAAGATGTGAATATGCATTAATGGTATGATGAGAATATGTACCGAAGGATGACGCGGGAAAATTCTGCTTAACGCTTTGATAGCGTGCGGTCGTGTGTTCGACCGTGTGGCCATTGCCACTAAGTAAAATGTGGCGCTACAACTAACTAGTATGTGTCTGCTCGGATAGTGTGATAAATATATTTATAATTCAGTGTCCATGGGATGGATGTACTGCCCCGTTATATGAAACAGAGTATTCACGGGCTGGATGTATTGCCCAATTAAATGAAACAGGTTAGTCAAACCCAAGAAGCAGTAAATAATTTGTGTCATCTCTCGGTTAAAATAGGTCTCCAAATAAATGCTTCTAAAACTAAAGCTATGAACTTTTCTAACGAGACCTTTGATATCATCTTGAACAGGAAAAAACTACAGAAAGTTGAAAGTTTCAATTATTTAGGCAGTAAAATGACTCAGGATGGTGACACAACAAGAGAAATCCATACTAGAATTGCTTTGGCAGCTAGCGCCTTCAATAGATTATCTAACATTTGGAAATTACGATCATTGAATATACATACCAAGCTTCGTCTGTTTAATTCAAAGTTTATCTCAGTGTTAACATACGGCTGTGAGAGTTGGAAAATAACAAACTCATTGGAGAACAAGCTGAATACATTCGAGAACAAATGTCTTAGAAAACTCATGAACATCAGTTGGAAAGAATTCAAGACTAATCGACAAATAAGAGAAGACTCTAGGCAGAAATATGTCTCCGACTATATAAGGAAAAGACGTTGGTCATATATCGGTCATGTCCTACGAATGCAAAACAACAGAATACCACTACAGGCGCTCACTTGGGTTCCTGAGGGTAAGAGGAAAAAAGGAAGACCAAAAGAAACACTCAGAAGAACAATAATAAGAGAAGGAAGAACGTTGGGCCTAAATAATGTGCAAGAGCTAAGAGGAGTGGCGTCACAACGAACAACCTGGAGAACACTGGTTTCTGCCTTATGCGCCGTGTTTGGTGCTTAAAGAATTTATTATATTATATATATATATATATATATATATATATATATATATATATATATATATATATATATATATATATATATATATATATATATATATATATATATATATATATATAGCAGACAGAATCAATGTATGTGTCAAAGAACACCGATAATGTATAATATAAATATACTGAGCATAAATAGAATTAGATTTTTGAGAGCATGATGGCACTGTGTGTTTAAGTGACATGAAATATTGAGTCAAATCAGAATAATGCTTTGAATGCACTGAATATTTCAAAACCAAAAATGGTCATGTAAAGAATGCCTTAATGATACAGAGATATATGTAGAGCAAAATTGTATTCATTTCAAATGTGTGTAGTTAAAACAATAAACGGAAAGTCGTCAATTCAAGAGTTGAATTAAATATCTCAGTTCATCATATTTTGTTCAAGTCTGAACTACGTTTGAAATTATTGACAACATTTTCAAATGAACGTTATGCCTTCGACCAAATGGCCAGATGAAAAAACACATAAGGTCGAAGAAGTGAAAATAATTAATTACCAAATGAAACTACATCAAGAATTACTCGGGACAAAATCTCCGCCCTGAACAGATGGAGACCAATTTTTAAAAAAATGAAGAACCATTTTTCACTCTCACTTTCATGCCATTTTCTTCCCCTATTCCATTTTCAGCCGGCTCAATTCTTCTGCCTTTTTGAATCACCAAAGGATACTCCACAAAACAGAATCCACATGGAGTTTTCCTTGCTTTGTCTAGGCCCATGACGATCCTCTTGACGTCCCCAGTTCGACTGAACAGTTCATGTATCTGGCACTCGCTGGTGTAGAAAGAAAGATTCCCAATATACAGGGTAGTGCTTGTCAGCAGGAGTTTCTCCTGTTCTTGGCGAGAGCCCTGCAAAAAAAAAAAAAAAAAAAAAAAGAGAATGTGAGAATACATTTCACTGTCTTAGTCATGGACATGCAAACATTTCTGGCCAAACTAAAAGCAAAAACTAAATAACAACAATGTGGGTTCATATCTGACCTGTAATGCGAATTAGCTATGGTATGATGTTCACCCCCTAATCTTTAATAAACTGAGGTATGCCATAATGTTCATCCCTGATATTTAATGGACTGAGCTAAAGTATGATGTTCACCCCGTCTTTAATAAACTGAGCGCAGAATGTTCATCCCTGATATTTAATGGCATAATGTTCATCCCGGATATTTAACTGATTCCGTATGTTACGTCTTTTTAAAGACTCTCAGTTCCGTTCCTCTGGCCGTAGCGTCTTTTTAAAGACACTAATTTTCATTCTTTTTCCGATCCAGTATTTTAAAATGACCGGAATTTAATCCAGGATGGAAGTAAACACATTTTTAAGCATTTCTGAACGGTCTTTGTTCATTTTTGGTGGGAATTTCAGTGTGTTAGCTTAATTTTTATTCGCGTTTCGTAGTGATAAACAATGGCCGAAAAATACACACAATTGAAGCGGTTTACAATTGAAATGTCCTGCTTGTTTAATAGCTATTCATTTTTGTTGCTTTTTCTGTATTACCAAATGGATTACCTACAAAATGAAAGCAATTAGAATGTATTGTGACAAAAATTTGTGATGGAAGCCTTAGGTAAGTGGAAAAAAACTTTCATAATTTCAGATCTTTTTTTTTTTTTTTTTGGTATGTACTTTTTAATCTAACAAAACTACTAAATTATAAATTTAGTAAAAACTATTAATATTTTCATAACGCCCATTCATTTTCCCTTAATTTCATATATAATTAGGTATACTTTACTAATAATTAGATATTTTATCTCAGTAAACATAACTTATGTATATGCAAACTTTTGGGGTCTGAAAATAATTCCGTCCAGAATCAGTTAATGGACTGAGCTAAAGTATAATTTCACCTCTGATCTTTAATGGACTGAGCTAATGCACAATGTTCCACTCCTCCATTTCCTGTGATTAAGCTGAATCATTGCTGAACATAGCAGGACTTACATGATAACAACCTCTAGCATGAGAATGGAGGTAGAGGCAGCTACTGCAGCCTAAAGGTGGCTATCTGAGATTTCATTAACAAGGGTGGTTATTGTATCAGACTCACAATCCATGCTTCGGAAGGTTCAAAGTGGATTGATCTGGCATGAATGGAAAACCTCCATAGAAGACTCGAATCTTCAGGAACTGGTGTGGATCTACTGACCTGGTCGTGCAGGGGTATATGGCAATGAAAGAGCCGACAGACTAGCTTAAGAGCACCCAGAGAAGGTGCATTGGATATGGATAAGGGAAAGATACTGAGGGCAATTAATGATTGACTGCTAGAGAATGACACTGCAATTGACGCTAAGATTGCTAGAATTTGGCATCAAATGTAAGACCATCAGGGATGGTCGAATGAGAGGATGCATCCGGCATGTATGCAACCAATGTGCAATGCGAAGAATTAGCATTTATACCCTTTGATATTTGCTGAGGGAGACTGAGCACCTATGGGTTTGCCCGGATTGCAGTGACACCGATTCTCATCAAGCTGAAATAACTATTGATTCCTTGATTTTACATGACCAATATAAATATAATATAAACTGGCAGGATTTTTAGGAAAAGGCGTTTGACAAGGCCCCCTGGAGCAAACTTTGGGACTGTTTCATTCCAGCACCTCTGATTCATGCTATACAGAGCTTCTGCAAGTCTTGCAGAAATTATGTGAAGATGACAAACCATAAGTCAGAAGAGTTCAGGACCACCACTGGCATAAGACAAGGTGATATTCTGTCATACTCCTCATGGACAATGTCATCAAGGCCATGTAAGGAGAGGACAAGAAAGTATTCAGTGGAGTACTGGAAGATGAGACAGGTCTGTATTTCAGAGCTGGCAGTTGCTGATGATGTTGCCCTGATTGCTAAATCAAAGGCATACCTTCAATCCAACCTGCAAGTCTGGAAGGAAGAGCTGGTGAAGAGAGGGATAGTTATAAGCAACTCTAAAACAAAAAACCATGGTGATATCATGAGAGGAAAGAAGGCATCAGATTAAGATGGGAGAGCAGGTCCTGGAGCAGTTCAACCACTTTAAATACCTTGGAGCTGTCATAGACTGGAAGGGAGGCATGAAAGAAGATTTGGCTACCTGAAAAGCAGCAGGCGGAAGACTTTTTCAGGCCATAAATCGAGGATTCCACAGCAAAAGAGAAGTTGGTAAGAAGATGAAGATGGCTGTATACTGCTCCACCTATGTCCCAGTCTTGACGTGTGGATGCGAGTCATGGGCAATGACTACAATACACAAAAGCCAGATCCAAACCTCAGAAATCAGGTATCTGAGGACGGTGGTTGAAGTAACAAGAAGAGACATGGTCTGCAACCAGACGATATGTCAAGGCCTAAAAACCCAACCCCTGCAGACCCAAGTAGAACAGTCCCAACTAAGATGGTTTGGCCATGTCTGCAGAATGGGAGAAGATCGGCTATCATGACAAGCATGGGAAAGTAAAGCCAGGGATCCAGACCTCCAGGACGACCTAGAGTCCACTGGGAGGACAACATTAGACAACTTTTAAAGGACCGAGGACTAGAATGGACCAGGCCAAGAGGAAGACAGCCGATAGGATAGTATGGCGCTCTCTCTTTCAAACCTCTACACCTCGTGGCAGAAGAGGAACAACTAAGTTAGGATTTTTAGCACCCCCAAAATATAATTTAGTACGGTCTGCTACTACATTAGCACAAGAGCGGGGGTAAAACAGGTTAATATGCCCTAATAAGATGTATTTTTATTTTTTTTCCCACCACTTCTCTGTTTACGTCTTGCTGCAGTCATTTCCTTATATCCTACTACATTAAGCAGGAAAAGTGAAAAGAAAAATCTTTATTGGAATGGAATAATCTATAATCACTATGACGCTCAGTGACAGTGGATCAAAGTCAAATCAATCACTATGGCATAAACTGCCCTGTTACAGTGATAGTTGACATTCAAGTTAGTCACTCATGCTGTTAAAATGATTATAGCCACTAACTTTAAGCTAAGTGTGCTGGTAACGCAGGTGTTATACTGTATATCGCAGCTTTGGTCTTCGTTGTGAGTTTGCCCAAACATGCGTTTTGAGGCGGGCAAAGGTAACCCTAACCCAAATCCTGTTTCAGGCTTTTCAAAAGTAATAAGGTGCAACAAACATGGAGGCTATACATTTTTTTTTTTAAAGTACCAACTTACTGCTTATTATTTCATTTCTGTGTTCTCAGTTAAGAGTGTATATACCTTTATTATGCACTGTAAGAATGCTCAAAACATAGCATTAATCAGATATTATCACAGAAGGTTCAGCAGTGTGACTTTCGCCTCTGAGCGAACAGGTGTGGTATCAGTCTCTGAGCGAAGAGGAGTTTTTCTCCTTTTGTCAAGTGTGTTTGTGGCCCTTGCCACTTTATTCATATTGATGGAATGGGTTTTCATTTGTATATTACAATGTATGATTCCCAGTGAAGTTTTATATTTATTGGTACGCTCAGGTTGGAGATGTACATCATTAATAGGTGATGGCTTATTAAGCATATTTTACAAGTATATCACGAGATACATTTTCTCCAGAGAAACCATGGCTCTGTTATAGCCGGGAACTTAGATTAGAGCAGACATTTATCCTGCTGAGTTCATTTGTCCATGAACTAAGGCTCGATTGGCCAGAGAAATGTTCTTAAATTAACTGTCAGTCTTATATGTGCTCACCACAGACCGATATTGTGGCTTCTGTTATGAGATCGTTTGATTTGAAGTGACGTTTGATGTAATTTCATATGAACTGCTATGTGATGCTCTACCAGTCTGATGTTCACCTCAATAAAGTGTTTCAGTTGTCAAAGCAGGCTTCCAAGGACACTATTTAATTTTCATGTGGTGGTCCATTATATGTTGTTCAACTGCAAGGCAATGCCTAATATTTAAGCTCAGTTCAACACCACCCAGCACAGCAACAAGTCTTGAAAGCCATCATATCACACCACACCACATGATTGTTCATCAAACGAACCCTAACACCTGGGAAATGTAAGTTTACATCCCTCTATGTGACATGGGCAACTTATCAATCGCATGGTGGCCAATTAGAAGACAACTGTACACTTTCCTGTGATTCAACCCAGTGTTATCTGAACTTTATGGCAATTCACGTTTTTATCATGCATACTGTGTTCAGTTACTGGCAAAAGATGTGACTGAAATGAAAAACAATGGGTCGTCTTCTTCGAAGTTATCCAAATAAGTCACCAACTTCATTAGCGTTAAGATTATGGTTAGAGTTACGTTCAGGATTCCTAAATGTAACCCTTACCCCGTTTTACTGTGTCTCTGAATTGTTTTTTAAGGCTGTATCGAACAGACGGCCCAATGTTCTTCATTTCAACCAAACATGCTCCAAATCAGGTACTGGAAAGCCATGAAATTCTTCAAAAATTTACAAACTATGATCGAAACTAAAAATGGTAATGTGAATAAGAAACTTTTAGTCCCAGGAATAAAGTAAGCGAGTGTACAAAAAAAAAATTTGTTTAAGCGTTTACTTATGAACCTGACCATTATGCTGAACATTTTAATGTATTCATCATCAGCACAAATCAGGAAGACTTGGCTAGGTTTGTTGCAAGGACTATGCTCCTGGAGGAGTAGAAGGGTGATGATGATAATGACAAAAACCACCATGGACAACAAAACAGACAATCAAGAGTAAGGAGGTAAAATCTAGCTGCCTCTTGAGTTTCGTTTCAGCGGCCGAAGGGAAGCATAGTGAACTGGAGGCTGCCATATTGGTCTATTTTTGGCTAGTGGCTATTATTACGAACAATGTATGTAATTACGGCGTTTACATGGTTAGGCCTATGTACGAGATGATATATATATATGACCTCGACCGGCGATGGACACCTATTCTGATGCAGTCGGCTCGGAATTATGTGCTCGATTGGCGTATCCAATAAAGTTAAAACGCTCCGGCACGGAACATTCAGCTAATGATCAAAACACTGGGGGGGGGGGGGTGCATGTTGGTTAGTTCCATTGGTGTTGGGGTTGTGTTTCCATGTACATTTTTTTTTTTGGGGGGGGGGGGGGGGGGGGGGGGGGGGGGGGGGGGGGGGGGGGGGGTAGTAGTTTTCATTTTAAACGAACACCTAGGGAATTTTGGGGAAATGGGGGGGGGGTGTGGCGGGGTGACTATGGGCAACTTGGGGGGGGGCACTTGGTCCTGGCCAGGATGGGGTGGAGAACTGTGCAATGGGGCTGTTGGAGGTTCGGGGGGTGGAGGTTGGTGGCCTGGCTGGGCCGAATCTCACGTTTTTGGGGGGAGTGGATGGGGGTTGGGGGGGGGTAACGGTAGGTGAGGCATTGTTACTGGGGGCGGGGGGGGGTGCGTAGGGGGGGGCGGCGCGGTAGTTTTGGGGGGGGGAATGATGGGGCGGGGGAAGTTCACCAACTTGATTGGATTAGGATGTCCAATAAAGTTAAAACGCTCCGGCACGGAACATTCAGCTAATGATCAAAACACTGGGGGGGGGGGGGCAGGGTCGGGTTGCGTTCCATGTGTTGGGCCGGGGGGATACCGGAAGGCACCAAATCAAGGTGCACTTTTGGTTAGGTCCATTGTGTGCATTTTTTTTAGTCCAGGAATAAAGTTGTGTACAAAAAAAAATTTTGGGGGGGGGGGGTTTTACTATGGGGGTGGTGGTTGGTAAACATGTAAATGGGTTTTTTTTTTTTTTTTATTTTTTGGGGGGGGGGGGGGGGGGGGGGGGGGGGGGGGTTCATGTGTAGTAAAACATTTCATGTTTAAACGGTATTTTGGGGGGTTTTGGGGGGGGGTGGGGGGGGGGGGGTGGTATTTATGCCTGCATTTTGGGGGTAATGGGGGGTGGGGGTAGGGGGTGGGTCTAATGCCTGCATTTTTTGTTTTAGAACACGTCTGCAGTTTAACAACATAATTTTGCTGCAGTTTTTGTGGGGGGGGGGGGGGGGGGGGTTTGGTCCTACGCTTTTCGAGCTTGCAGTTTTTGTTTGGTGGTAAACAAATAAAGCCTTAACCCCGGGGTGTGTTTCGTGGGCGGGTTAAATTGGGTTTTTGTGTTGCCTGGGGGTTTTTTGGGGGGGTGGTGGTTGGGTGTTTGGGTTTGTGGGGGTATTGTTGTTAGTTTTTCATGTTTAATTTGTTTGGTTTATTGGGGTGTGTTGATTTTTAAGCGAGGGGTGTTTTTTGCAACAAATAAAGCCTCTAAGCCGAGAAGTGTTCGTGCGCGGTTAAGCAGAAATTGGGTGTGGGGTGTTCGGGGCAGACTTTGGTTAGTGTTAATAGTGAGTTTTCTACAGTGTGTCGAAGAGATTCTGTTACGTGTGCGGTATCGATAGCGTTCACGCAAAATGGCTGACCTTGCTCCACTATTCTTCCCCTTTACCGTTTCAGCTTTATGCCATGCTGGAACTCTTGCTGAAAGCAGAACTCCTCTTCAAAAATTTAGTCTCCGTCAATTAAAAACAAAGTAGCCTAATTCCCTTAAGGGTATGGAAAATAAAAATTTGAACGAAAGAGACGGAAGTTTCGCAGTCGGTTGAAACGAATTAAAGTGGGACTATGTTCAACACGGCCTTAAACAAAATAATTCAGAGACGCAGTAATAAGTGGTAGACTAAGTGTTGGGAATCCTAAACCTAGCCATAAACCCTGATACTAACGACGTGGGCGACTTATCTGGATGGAATCGAACACGTCCCACTGTTATTCATTTTCAACCTTCTAGGTCTGTGTTCGACTGCTACCAAGCCAGTGTTTTATCTAGGCTAATCGACGTTTTTACAAGTGATTTGTTTGTTTGACTTCTAATTGCCAGCCTGAAAATACTCACTCTGAAATGTTGATCCCGGTATTGGCTTAGGGAAACTGACCCTGATGGAAACTTTCGCTTGCTCATAATTAAACTATGTAAATAAAAAAATTTTTAAGTCAGTACACACTAAATCTATCAGAGCTGAACTCGAACCGTCTTTTTGATCTAAGCGTTTTACTTCCGAACCGGATGTTGAAAGTTTTCATGAAACTCGTTCCAGTGGTTCCCAAACACTTGCGCTTCGTTCCCCTCGCTTATATTCCAGAGGATGGTCAGTCCTTAATTGCTTGGATACCTTCACATGTTGGCATAGAAGGAAATTGAAAGGCAGATAAAGAAGCCAAGAAAGGTAGATCTGATAAAAATCTAATAAATGTAGGGATGAGTAAATCAGAGATTAAGAGCTTAATTAAAGATTTAATAACAGATGAATGGAGAAAAAAACTGACTTATGGTGATCAAAGATGGCAGTTAGGCCTACATTGTTGTTTTTCTTGGGATTCTAATTCTGTCATGCATAAGCTTACTGCAGGGAAGTTAATTTGTTTGTTTAAATTCTTTAAGAATTATTATTATTTTTGTCGCTCATAAGAATATTGAATAATTAAGGTTGGTTAACACTTAGTTTTAATTTTATAATTACTTTTGCATCCGCGACTTTCCATGTTTTGAAAGTCAAAGGCGCCATTTTTGAAATTTTCGTTACTTACAAAACTACTAAATATTATACTTTATATTTAAAGTTAAACAAGGAAAATTATTCTAAAAGACATGCCGGCTCTTACAAGATTGAAAACAGGTAGCATCTCCAGAAAATCATGGGCTGAAATAGTACAAGCTGACTCACAGAATGATGATCAAGGGGAAATCAGGAATACCAATAGAAAAAAGGAAGGACACAAGATACAAGCTTCAAAGGAAACAATTAAGAAAAAAGGAAGATGTCAGAGTAAAATGACAGAGAAAACCAATAATCTGAACATTGATTCAAAGAATAAGGGTGTTGAGAACCATATGAAAGACCAACAAATCAATAGGCATACTCATAAAGTTGAACAAAACCTCCCAAGGTTAAGGATTTTTCAAATCAGTAGCAAAGTGGTAAATATTAGAGCATTACCAGACAGTAAGATCATCAATGTACTAGAAACAGTTATAGATAAAGGGTCAATAACACACATAAACAAGAACAAATTTTGGCATAATACTCAATGAACATGAATGAAAAGTCAAAAGCTTTAATAAAACAAATTGAAGTAAGTCCTGTTCAAGTAGAATTGGCACACAGCATTAAATCTAGGCTAGAATTAGTCAAAGAAACCAGGAAATGTGTAATTAAAGGAATACCTGTAACAGTTCCAGAGTAAGAAATAAGAACTAGACTACAAACAGAAAATCCAAAATATAGGATTCTTAAACTGGAAAGGATATCACAGCAATTAGGAACTTCAACTGTAATAATAGTTACATTAGAAGGACGAGAAATCCCATCACATTTCTTCAGTGGCAGTACTAAAATCAAAACAGTAGCTTACATACCACCAGTCATTCAATGCTCAAACTGCCAGAAATTTGGCCACGCCAAAAGAACATGTAGAAGTAAGCCTAATGTCGATATTGTGCAGGGGACCACACCTATGATCACTGCAAATTAGTAGAAGATGATAAAGATTACAGAACAAAAAATATAAACAGAAAATGTGCAAATTGTCTAGGAAACCACAGTGCACATTTCCTAGGATGTCCACATTACCAACAAACAAAACTAGCTCTAATAAAATCAGTCAGTATTAACACACCATTTAAAGTAGCACTACAACAACGTCAATCATCAATCACTACATCTACAACTCTGTCACCAAGAGAAATCACAGTCAGAACCAGAAATGCTGAAATAACCCAAAAGAAAAATAAAGTCCAAAAAATACTGACAAAAGATAGCAATCTACCAGAAGAAAGTGAAATAATCAAATCATCGATAACAGAAGATACAGTGAGAAAGGCAGAAGAAATGAAAACCCGGAGAAAAATACAGCATGAAGTAGCTAAAGATGTGGCTAAATTAGCAGAACTCAAAGAAGAAAATGAAGATTTACTGAAAAGGATTGAGTCAGAAAGACAACTCATAAGGAGTGAGCAAAAACGAACAGATAAAAACCAACAAGAAGAAATGTGGAATGAAAAAATGACAGATTGTCAAAAACTTATTCATTCTGTATCAAACATTGTGAAAGCCTTTATGCTGAATCTTCAAAGTGAACTACAAACTCACTTTAACAGAGAAACCGAAAATCTAGGAGACTTTGTTGTTAACAAATAAATAAATATATTATACACTTCTCAGAGTAAAAGAGTACAACACTATTTATAATAAACTTAACAATTAAATAATGGATGTACAGAACATTAGAATAATACAGTGGAATTGCAGAAGTGCCAAAAAAAATATACCAGCATTAATAGGCATGTTTAAACAATCTAAAGTAATATTTGCCATTCAAGAGACTAATCTTAATCCAAGTCAACATTTTACCATCCCTGAATATAAAGTCTTTCGAAATGATAGGACAGAAACTCAAAAAGGAGGAGGTGTGGCATTTCTAGTTAATAAAACATATATAATAACTGACTGGGAATCATTTAGAACAGAAAATTTTGAAGGAATAACTATAACAGTGTCTACTAAGTTAGAAGAAATTAAAATAGTTAACCTTTACTGTTCAAGTGGAAACATAAACGAAAGAGATATCTCAGATGTGAATAAAAGAATAAACAACAGAACTATCATAGTGGGAGATTTCAATTCACATCATACAGCTTTTGGAGGCAATGTTATAGACAAATCAGGAAAACTACTGTTGGACTTCATTGAAAACAATGAACTAATAATACTGAATGATGGATCAGTAACAAGAATTAACCCTTGTGCAAATCAGCAAGACAAAGCTATTGATATAAGCATTGTAACACCAAATCTTGCTAATGCAAAATGGGAAGTTATTGGGGATACAAATTCAGATCATTTACCCATTGAAATAACACTAAAAGATAATTACAAACCTAACAAATGTTACTATTCATTCATTCATTCATAACCCTCCACTCCCAAAGGAGCATAGGCCTTCAACAAACACATGCCAAGTCCTCCTGTCACGTGCCATCATCTCAAGTTCCTTCCATGTTCTCCTTATCATTTTCGTCTCTGTTTCCAGCTCTCTTCTCCATGTGCTTCTTGATCTACCTCTGCCTCTTTTGCATTGGGGGTTCCAGAACAAGGACTGCCTTGTAATGCTATCAACAGGTTTCCTCAGTGTGTGTCCTTGTAGCAAAATCTGCGAGAATAAACGCTCAATTCAGTAAGATTTAGGCATAAAACGATAATAAATACATTAGCCCGCATGTGTCTGACGGTTGGCATCTTCGACGCCAGCAGCGCTGCTTTTTGCACAGTGCTAAGCCTATAGACCGATTTCTCGGTAATAGTCTGACACACTTTTAGTTTCGTTTTCGAGAAACACTACTAATATTTAACATTTGCCCGATCTGCTGCATACACTTTGTAGTCTAGCCTTATAATTAACAATTGGTGGAAGCGTGCCGCAAAATAGCTATCTGAATTAACTCTTTCCGTCCACAGTGGCGCACCACGCGTCAGATAGGACTTCCGTTTGGTCCAATGACGCGTGGCGCGTCAGTACGATATATGTCGAGTTTGAACGAAAAGTTATAAATACCTAGCAACTAGCTGGTTTTTAAATCATTTCATTACATCTAGGACATGTTTATGGACGTTTGTGAGCGAAAAACAAATTTGTGAAGCTAAAATTGTGTGTTTTATATCCATTTCTATTCCTTTGTTTACATACAAAATGGATCGAGAATCTTCAGACCAATGACGCATGGCGCGTCAGTGCGATATATGTCGAGTTTGAACGAAAAGTTATAAATACCTAGCAACTAGCTGGTTTTTAAATCATTTCATTACATCTAGGACATGTTTATGGACGTTTGTGAGCGAAAAACAAATTTGTAAAGCTAAAATTGTGTGTTTTATATCCATTTCTATTTCTTTGTTTACATACAAAATGGATCGAGAATCTTCTTCTAAACACCTGCTTTCGGCTGAGCAAGCACGACGCTAATTTCTCAGTGGACAGAAGATAACTCGAGCGACACGGATTTTAAAAGTTAGGTTTAGTAATTCCAATGAAGACATTGTAAAGACTTTGTGTCAGAATATTCATGAAAGTGATCATTCTGAGGGCGATGTCGATCAGCTGATTGAACATGCATCAGGTAGGGCTGGTATAAAAAGAGCAAAATTTTCAGTCACTAAAGGAGAAGGATAAAGAGGCAAAAACACCACTGTGACCAAAAGTAAAGCTATGAGAACTGCCACAAGTCTAGAGGCAGGTGCATCCTCACAAGATGTCCCAGAGTGGTTAGAAATTGCTGAGGGGATGACACAAAATGCATTTCGATTTTGTCCAAAGAGAACACCAGGTGTGACTGAGGGGTTTGACCTGTCAACCCCATTGAAATGTTTCAGTGTTTTGTTTACAGATGAGGTTCAAGATTTCATGTTCCAGTGCATCAATGATTATACCAGACTCAAATCTATTCAAAATAACCCTGCGAAACAATATTCATTGTATTCTCGGTGGACCAAAGTCACACGCCATGAACTTGATAAGTTTATTGCTGTCCTAATAAATATTGGGATTCAGAAAAGACCATGCATTCGCAACTACTGGTCTACATCTGCAGAATTTTATACTCCTTGGTTTCTTCAAATGTTTTCAAGAAGTAGATTTGAAGCATTATATCATACAATGCTTCATGCCTCTGATGAAAATTCACAAGGAAAAGAAAAGATTTTATGAACATGTTGTTGCAAAAATTTCAGAGTGCCTTTTACCCATTCCAAAATCTCAGTTTGAATGAAGTGGTAATAGGGTATAAAGGCAGATGGCAATATAAGCAGTATAATCCAAGGTTTTCCTTGTATCTTCTCAGGCCAAAGTGGAAGCACATTGTCAAACCAAAAATGATAGAATATAGTTGGTGTAAATAATATTAGTCATAGTTGTTTGGTATTTACAGAAATTTGTGGTGTAGGAAAAAAATCATATAAATTATATATTTGAAGTGATTGTGGTAAAATGTGTTGTGTTTCAAAATGGATGTGCACTGATATTCTTAGATTTTTCTGCTATGGATTAAACTGGAGCTGACATATGTGAGTACAGTTTATTTATCTTTTTTCCAGTTATTTTTGATTAGGTCTACACTTCACATAACATGACAGACTCTTTTCCTACATCAAATAATTATCTACAGCATTTCACAAGATTCTTCAGTCAATTTCCCACATGTTGATGTATAACATCAACACCTAGACAAATAAAATGTGTATCTACTGCCTGTTTTTTAAATATAAACTGAAGAGAAAAATTGCACACATTTTGAGCGGTTGTTTTTACAAACATATGGGGTTTTGAGAAAAAAAAATCATAAAAATTACATCTATGAAGTGATAGTGATAAAAGTTTCTAGATATGTTTCAAACTAAATGTGAACTGATATTCTTCATATTTTATTGCCATACAATAATTGGGAGCTGAAATATTTAAATTTAAGTATACAATTTTATTTTATTTTTTAAACATTTTTAAAATCAAATCTACACTTCACAAGACATAACACACACCTATTCATATCAATTAATTATATGAATCAATTCATAAGATTCTCCAGTCAATTTTACACATTTAAATGTATAACATTAACACCTAGTTAAATAAAATGTGTATCTACTGCCTGTTTTTTAAATATAAACTGAAGAGAAAAATTGCACACATTTTGAGCGGTTGTTTTTACAAACATATGGGGTTTTGAGAAAAAAAATCATAAAAATTACATCTATGAAGTGATAGTGATAAAAGTTTCTAGATATGTTTCAAACTAAATGTGCACTGATATTCTTAATATTTTATTGCCATACATTAATTGGGAGCTGAAATATTTAAATTTAAGTATACAATTTTATTTTATTTTTTAAACATTTTTAAAATCAAGTCTACACTTCACAAGACATAACACACACCTATTCATATCAATTAATTATATGAATCAATTCATAAGATTCTCCAGTCAATTTCACACATTTAAATGTATAACATTAACACCTAGTTAAATAAAATGTGTATCTACTGCCTGTTTTTTAAATATAAACTGAAGAGAAAAATTGCACACATTTTGAGCGGTTGTTTTTATAAACATATGGGGTTTTGAGAAAAAAAATCATAAAAATTACATCTATGAAGTGATAGTGATAAAAGTTTCTAGATATGTTTCAAACTAAATGTGCACTGACATTCTGAACATTTTATTGCCATGCATTAATTGGGAGCTGAAATATTTAAATTTAAGTATACAATTTTATTTTATTTTTTAAACATTTTTAAAATCAAGTCTACACTTCACAAGACATAACACACACCTATTCATATCAATTAATTATATGAATCAATTCATAAGATTCTCCAGTCAATTTCACACATTTAAATGTATAACATTAACACCTAGTTAAATAAAATGTGTATCTACTGCCTGTTTTTTATCTATGAAGTGATAGTGATAAAAGTGTGGAGCCGCGCTAGCGTAGTGGTTACAACACCGCTCTGGCGACCGGGTGATTCAGGATCAAACCCGGGCGACGGCATTTGAGGATTTTTCGTCGACCGGGATTTGGACTGGATTAACTCGAGACCTGGCAAAAACATTTGAAGGAGTGTCGTCGACCAGGGACTGGCGGCTCCTGAGCCGACCCAGCTCTAATGGGTACCTCCGAAAACGGCGAGTATCTGCCTGAATGGCGAGGGACACTTGTCTCTGTACAAGAAAATAGGATACTCACGTAAAAATCAATGTCAGGTTAGACATTAAAAATAACCTGAGATTTCGCCTCGAGTATTAGCGGGCGTACGAAAAAAAAAAAAAAAAGTGATAAAAGTTTCTAGATATGTTTCAAACTAAATGTGCACTGACATTCTGAACATTTTATTGCCATACATTAATTGGGAGCTGAAATATTTAAGTTTAAGTATACAATAAAAAAAAAATTTTTAACACTTTTTTAATCAAGTCTACACTTCACCTATTCATATTAATTAATTATATGAAGCAATTCATACGATTCTCCAGTCAATTTCACACATTTAAATGTATAACACCACTACCTACTGAACTTATGTATTTGTCCACTGTCTGTTTTTAAAACCTCACCTGTCTGAAAAAATTGCATCCATTTTCGGGCCTGGGTAAACCCCAAAAACAGCCTGGGGGGGAATGAGTTAACGCTTTCTGTCAACTTTGAAGAAAAATTTAGTAGTAATCCTTACATTGTTTGGTAGTATTACACGATACAATACTAATTAGTAACGCAAATTCTTAACCCGCCCCGTCTACACCCCGCTTCGCTGACACAGTCTGCGATGCATATACACACGCTGTGGAAAAGCCAGCCAAGGCAAAACCACGCAGACAATTTTATTTTTCTCCTAGTGGTAGCATTTCTGACGTAACTAAAACAAGTTAGTTATTTGAAAAATACATGCTAGCGAGATGAAGGAGAGGAAAGATGGCGGTCTTGTGCAAAATTTTATTTGACGATTGACGATGACAAAAATTGGAAATTTTAAACCATTATGAATTTCCCCATAAAAATTATATGGTAGTATGACGTAGAGTTCGCTGAGTAAGAATGTACTTTAAATAATATGATAGTCCCAGTATTAGAGAAGTTATTGAAGAAATACTAATATCTACGGACACTCGACCAGACAGACTGGCGTGCCTGCTTATGTTTTTTGGTAACGTTAGGGGGACGCGAGCTTGGAAGAGAGGCAGGGAGGTACATTCAAATTCGCTTGGGTAAAAAGAGTATGACTGAAAAGGGGAGCGGTAGGAAAAATGTAATCCTAAAAGAAACATCTTTTTGTATTGGGCATGACAAAAGCAGACTGGCCAATCGACCACCAGACGCAGAAATTATTCGAAATTATTTTGGTTTTTCATTCAAACTCCTTTTGAATTCAAGTAGTCGAACGTTTCGATTGGCCAGTGCTAGTAAATATTAGCAAAAGGCTTTGACTATTCATTGCCAGTTGAACTAAAAATTGTATTCAGATACGCTGAGAAACAGCTGTGTTAATTTTAAACTTAAATAAAGAATAAATTCACAGTCTGTGCAGTTCGGAGGAAGCTGAGGCCATTTCTTCACACAGTCAGCGTCATTTGTTTATATATTTCTTGCTGCTATAAGGACCTGAGGTGTGGTCACAGCAAGGTGGGAGTCCTGTACGATTCGGGGCTAGTGCACTTGTAAGGCACGCGAGGCTGACCCCATACCCACGTAGGAAATTAAGTGTTAGAATAAGTGATCAGATGTAAAAGGCCAGGGTGTCCTTTTGTTGCAGAGGGTCTATGTTCCTGTTGCCGGCTGGTGACAGGAAACCTGCTGAGTACTAATAAACGCCAACCAGTCTCCAACCAGACTTATATGCTGTCGAAGATAACAGTAGGAGCTTTGGCGAGTGGTGAAATTGAAACTTTCTGCAACTACACATTGAAATATCTTACAACAAGGACTCCCAGGTGATGTGTTAGACATCTGGGGCATCTCTGACATTTTCTTGTGTTTCAAAACAATATACAGGACATTTATGGGGGTAGGATGAACTACAGCCCTCATATACAGTGACTCTCCCGTTATATGAATAAAGTGAATTCTTTTAATATTTCCTACAGGAAAGAGGTACACCATACACCATACACTAGAGCCAGAATAGTGACCATGTGAGACTTAGGGAGGTAGCGGTAGGTTCTCTGCACATAATTCATCATCATCATTTATAGAGTCAGAGACCTACATGTGCTTGACCTCACACGGTTAAAGCAGACACCTTTTCATTCTTTTAGGATACCATCATAACCTCCCCAGCAAAATCAACTTTGCTACAGTCCTATCCATCGCCATCTTCTTCTCATCTCTTGTTCCACTGGCACTTATCTAGTTTTTGTCATCAGTTCCACGTTGGTAACCTTGTCATATCATTTTAATCCCTCTATTCTACACAAGTGTAGTGAAAGATTTTCCTAGTGTGATGATAGTGGTAGAGAAGAAGTAGAATTTCTCTCCAGAAAGTATGAAGTTCCAGTGCCCGAGAAGCACACTGGTATCACAGTTGAGTTACGGCTGTGAATACTCTGAGCTGGACAATAGATTTAGGCTTGAGAAGTATACTGTGCCACTTTCGCTATAGAAACCCTATGTGATAATATAACTAAATTAGAAAAAGTAACTCAAACTTTAACAGTTAAAAATTTACCAAGTCAAATGAGTACAATTTCATAATTTATTATGTACATCTATATATTCTTATAATGAGAAATGGGTGTTGGAAGATGGTAAAATGTATGATTATTTATAGTTACAAATTAAAATAAATAATTGTAAAAAATCTTGGATGAATCTTCCAATGAAATTAGAACAGTCTGTCACAGTATATTTTTGATATATATATCTTGCTATCTAGTCTCTAGTTGTTATCATCATCGACAGTCGTTTTAGAAACTGCTCACATGATTTTTTATATGGGTATACATATAACTCATCTGGTATTAGCCATGTCTGCTCGAGGTTCCTGAGACACACTTGAATCAATAGACTGTCCTTCAGCCCGCCCTATAACTACGGGGGACTAAGGTGTTGAAGATTGATTGACCTCTAGGCTTCAGTTAGCAGGATCAACAGTCCTCAAGTCTTTAGTTAAATTCGATCAGGAATGATCATAAAACCTGGAACGAAAGGTAATAGGTGGCCATGGTGTTCCAACAATCTCACCACCCACTGCTGTTCATGAGGCGACCATGTCTTCAGTGTTTGTATATAAATGAATAATTCATGGTAGTATGTTACAGAGCTAGCATGATAAGATACTGTCCACTGTGCAGAATTAACAAAATACATGAATAAATCACATGTTATGATACATGGGTACGATATAACCTTTGCCTTCCCCTTATGGATGCCAAGTCACTTATGTACTTGCTGGTATGTCGTAAGCTTCCAGGCAAGAACTAGCCATGATATATTTGGCTAACCAATTAATGATTATGCTTCCTGCCAATGCCGGTGGAGATTATCTCTGGTTAGCGTCATTCCCTTTTTATTATGTCTAATACAATCAAATCGTAAATAAAATCTGAAATAAAATGATATTAGTCATACATATATCTTTAATAAACTTACATACCCTCCTAGGATTAATAAGCTCACGGTGAGGATGTATTGGTTGACGTTAATCTGCCCTGCATGCAGCGTGAAAAAATAACTTTTCTTGCAGATGCTGTCTTCCAGTTTCTCACTCTGGATTTGGTGTGTGTGATTTTTAACGTGCCGCTCTGTCCTTATATTTGGGCGTCTCTCCCGTACGAGAAAGCACCGCCTGAAGTCCCATAAGATTTTCGTTTAATCTCTCGGTTTGAGGCG
>JAMPIV010019077.1:0-18271 GCA_024509875.1 Oreohelix idahoensis | reverse complement strand
TGTTGTTCGCTATTTTTCTTTGATGTATGTTCACGAACAGACCTATTAGCTAACGCTTGAGTGTAATTTAACGCCAGCGATTCAAAATCGCTGTAAGAGATCAGACAGCGACAAGGGGGAAATAAAATTTGAATAATTTGAGTAGAAAGGGGCAGACAATTTCTATTTACCTCCCTTGTGATCCGTTTGCTTGAAAAGTAATTAACACGGCGAATTGCCAGATCAAAGACGGGCTTCGCTCGATGACCACGTCTGCGGGCGGTACTTAGTATGATTTTTCTCGATCGAAGAAATCTCGCACGGTCTGGTCAATTACGTTATCCCTGATCTAAGAAAGAGCGTGAGTTCTGGTTTTCGGCTCTAGCGTGGAGAATGGCTTTGATTTACGCGAAAGCCGAAAGCTGAACGAAGAATTCTCCGAAGGTGCTAAGATCTGGCAGACAGTCTGGTTTTCGGTAATAGTGAACCATTCCCTCTGATTTCAGATACATATATATATATATATATACCCCAGCCTTCTAACTAAAATTTATCCAGTACTCATCAGACTGTAAAGACATCTAGCTCGATTTCTAGAATCCTTTGTATTAAGTGAAGTTCTTAGTTTTTCGTTGGAGAATAGTCTTAGAAGTTTGTGTGAAGGTAATACCCTTGTATATCTGCTAGTAGTTGGAGTGATTTAAGTGGTAAAATCGGCAATTATATTTCTCTAAGATGTGTGCAGAGCGATTTACTAGATAGGTCCGTCAATTATATTTCTTTAAGTTTTACTGTGTTACATTGGATAGTGAATCAAATAATAATTTCTAGCTAAACTCTTCCAGCTGTAATATAAATTTAATTAACTTCTAGTAACCAGTCAGATAATATTTTAACCAACTAGTAAAGGCACTGATTCATCATGAGTATTGACGAAATATGTATTTATTTTTAATTCATGATGACTGATTTTTTAAAATGACTAGAATTTATTTCACGGGAGTTTTTTAAATGATAAGACAAGCTCTCAGCTTGTAGTTAATAATTTAAAGTTAAATAACCGAAGTGGATAAATATATTTTATGTTACGCGGGGTAAGGATAGGATTGTGAATACTATATATTATGTTAAGTATTTTGTATGTTTTTCTCTTTACACAGTATTTGGGTCAAACCCTAAACCTTACCAGCGGCTTCCATATGAATCTGAGAATAACTTTACAAAAGAACATTCTGATATAAATATCGGGTTTTCAAGGTGACTTGTCTGGCCTCGTGGTTTACACCCAGAAAGAGACAGAGTACCAACCCAAAGAATATTAAGAATAAATTGTAACTGGATTCATAGATATCCAGATCTCTTTTTCCCAAGTTCATATACAATCAGCCAGTTGAAGTGACATAATCAAACATTGACATTACCTGAATAACGACCACTGTGTTGTGAAGAAGATCGATCCTGAACAGATTTATTTACCTGACACTCGATTTAACGATTGAAGATTCCAAGCTACTGTACACTGTGAACATTAGATCTCTTAATTATTTTACTACCTGGACAAAAATTGAAGTGACATAATCAGCATCCTACTAACAGTAGCGAATCAAGCGTTTCCCATCATTTGAATTAATTAGTCTTTGGAGAAACTGGGGCTTGATTCGCCAATAACCAAACCTTGGATGGGCTGTAACATGTACTCTAACGATTGTTCCAGATGTTTGTGAAAGCACCTATTAGGTAGGAGAGAGAGAGACTGGTTGCATGTGATCACAAGTTTGTCAGAGCGAATAGAGATAAACTCTGCAGGGATGAATAGCGTAATTCTTTCATTGTTATAACAGGACCTAACAGAGGGAGTTACTAACTCTTTAATTAATTCATTAACCTATGTTTAATTGTATGTGATTTGATATTCAAAAATATATTATTTTGTGAAGTTCTTTATAATAATAAAATTTACATAAACTTTATTCACATGTGTCGGTCAGCTCGTTCCAAAAGATCCCTATTCCATAGATATAGTTTTCACGTCTGTGCGTCTAATTCGTCGTCACGTACCTGTGTGTGTGTGTAGATGTGAGTGGGGGATATATATATATATATATATATATATATATATATATATATATGTATACATATATATATATATAAATAGGCTAATATAATATTGTATAAATGTGTGGTAGACTGTCTGACTAACAAAGTCTCGTTGTAGAGATAGCCTGAATGAGAGAAGTTTCTCGATTTCAGGGACAGACTCTACCTATTTTTCCACCATCTGACTCATGAAAATCTATTTCTTTGCCTTATCTCCCACTGAGCTATCACCTGTTCTAGTCCTATTCAGAATGGACCAATCTAAGTCTTAATTCCCCTATCAAAAATCTACGACATCCTGGTGATCATTGTTTCAGATATTTTCTTAAGTATTTCACCTGCACAAGAAGTGGCCTCAGCAAGGCATTATGCAGTTACCTTATTAGTGGACATTTCCTGTTTGAACCAGTAATGAATTCGGTAAAGCAAGTAGGGGCTGGTTTGATCAGCTGTCAGTTTAATTTTGGGATTCATAGATGTAGCAAGGATGTTTGAGAGGTGACAGTTGACCAGTGAAGCAGCTTTGATTTCTGAACATTTGTTTCAATCAGTTGTCAATTCACAAAACTATGTAGAATGTTTTCAGCGAGGACTTAACCCTCAAACAAGTTTTCAATTGTGATGAGACCGGTCCTAAAAATTTTGGAAGAAAACAACGTAAAAACGTATATCACCAAGGATAAGATGTAGCATTACCAAAAAGGCAAAGCCTAAGTTAAAAAAGGCATAATCGCCCACTCTTATTTTGCTCTAATGCCATGGGGATTAAACTAAAAACCCATTGCTTGTGTTCACTTCCTAAACATCCCAGAGTATTTAAACAGAAATGTGATAAAAAGGTAAAACTAAATGTGATGTGGAGGTCTAATACTAATGCTTGGTTAACGAGATGCAATTTTTTACTGAGTGGATTCATGAGGTGTTTGGCCCAAGTGTGAAAGGGGGGGGGGGGGGGGGGGGGATCTAGGAAAAAACAAATTTACCCAAGGCTTGTTGCTCATGGAACAATCGCAAAAGGGACCATAGTTTGGATACGCAACAGTCATGTTTTGGGAATGCTGCTTTTTAAAAACGATATTTTGTCCCCCTATTTTGAATGCACGGCAAAACGTATCCAACATGGATTCTAGTAGGTATTGCGAACTTTAAAAATACAACTAACAAAATTCTGTTTCAATAATGATGTTAGAATATAAAACCAAAGCTGCAATTCTTACGCATCTAAGATTATGGAATACATGCTTTCAATATTACAGTCGGATAATAATATAATAAATTCTTTAAGCACCAAACACGGCGCATAAGGCAGAAACCAGTGCTCTCCAGGTTGTACGTTGTGACGCCACTCCTCTTAGCTCTTGCACATTATTTAATCCCAACGTTCTTCCTTCTCTTATTATTGTTCTTCTGAGTGTTTCTTTTGGTCTTCCTTTTTTCCTCTTACCCTCAGGAACCCAAGTGAGTGCCTGCAATGGTATTCTGTTGTTTTGCATTCGTAGGACATGACCGATATATGACCATCGTCTTTTCCTTATATAGTTGGAGACATATTTCTGCCTAGAGTCTTCTCTTATTTGTCGATTAGTCATGAATTCTTTCCAACTGATGTTCATGAGTTTTCTAAGACATTTGTTCTCGAATGTATTCAGCTTGTTCTCCAATGATTTTGTTATTTTCCAACTCTCACAGCCGTATGTTAACACTGAGATAACATTTGAATTAAACAGACGAAGCTTGGTATGTATATTCAATGATCGTAATTTCCAAATGTTAGATAATCTATTGAAGGCGCTAGCTGCCAAAGCAATTCTAGTATGAATTTCTCTTGTTGTGTCACCATCCTGAGTCATTTTACTGCCTAAATAATTGAAACTTTCAACTTTCTGTAGTTTTTCCCCGTTCAAGATGATATCAAAGGTCTCGTTAGAAAAGTTCATAACTTTAGTTTTAGAGGCATTTATTTGGAGACCTATTTTAACCGAAAGATGACACAAATTATTTACTGCTTCTTGGGATTGTCTGGGTGTTGAACTTAAGAATGCTAAATCATCTGCGAAATCCAGGTCCCCCAGGAATTTTCCATTTGTCCATTTTATACCTAATTGTTCATTGTGGGTATAGTTTCTCATAACCCAATCAATAGCTATTCCAAAAAGTAGTGGTGACAAAATACAGCCTTGTTTCACCCCTGTTTCTACTGTAAACCATTCTGTATTCCCTTTATTTGTTCTAACACAACATCTTGCATTGTCATATAGCGCTTTGATTATATTCACATATTTTGTTGGAAAACCATAGATTGTAAGTATCTTCCACAATGATGGGCGGTGTAGACTATCAAAGGCTTTTTGAAAATCGACGAAGGTGATAATAAGTGGCGATTGCATTTCCACTGATTCTTCTATAATTGTTCTTAGTGTGAATATTTGATCAATACATGATCGTTTCGGCCTGAAACCCGCTTGTTCTTCTCTGATCTTTTCTTCAGCATGCAATTTAAGTCTTTCTAACATCATGCAACATAATAATTTTCCAGGTACTGATAATAGAGATATACCACGCCAGTTATTACAGTCTGATAGATCACCTTTCTTCGGTAACTTTACAATAATACTGTCTTTCCATTGTTGTGGTGGTTGTTCTTCTCTCCATACTTCATTTATAATATCTAAAATTCTCAAGAGGTTGTTGTCATTAACTGCTTTAATCATTTCCCCTGAAAATTTCGTCAACTCCAGCAGCTTTAAAATTTTTTAATCTTTTAACGGCTTGTTTGATCTCGTCCAGCGTGAATTCATCGCAAGTTATTGGCAAGGTGGTTGTGGGTGTTTCATTATTAAAATCAGGTGTTACTGTTGGTGGTGGTCTGTTTAGCACCTCCATGAAGTGCTCAGCCCATCTCTTCATTTGTTCTTTTTCTGTTGGTATTGGATTCCTTCTGAAAAAGTTTCCTAATTTATCTTTAACAGGTGTTTCCATATCAGCAGGCTGGTGACATAGTTGTTTTGTAATTTGATAAAGGCACCTACTATTACCAGTTCTTGCAGCATTTTCAGCTTCTACGGCCAGTTCATTGATGAAATGTCTTTTATCTCTTCGAGTTTTTGTCTTCACTTCTTTATTTAACAAGTTATAAGTTAGTTTGCAAGATTCAACTGCATTATGTGTACTTGCCGCTAGTAGTTTAAGTTTTGCTGTTTTCCTTTCTTGTATTTTATCCCAAGTATCTTCTCTCATCCATTTTTTCTTTTTATGTACTAGGTATCCGGTGGTCGCTACAGCTGCTTCTGTCATTGCTGTTCTCAGTTGTTCCCATTTAGTATCGATTGTCTTGGTGGTGATATCGTTGTCAATTTTGCCTAAAGCATCGAAATAGTTGTTCATTTTGACATTATATTCCTCTTTTACATCGTTTGATTGCAGTCTGTGTACATCTATTCTTCTATTTTTATTCGGTTGGTATAACTTCTTCAGTTTAATTCTCAGTTTAGCTATGCAGAGGTTATGATCGCTTCCGATCTCTGCACCTCTGTATGCTCTGACGTCTTGAACTGATGAGCGAAATTTGATTATGCAGAAGTGATCTATCTGGTTCTTAGTTCTGCCATCAGGTGAATTCATGTTTTCTTCTTCTTCTTCCGTCCTTATCCGATCTGCAGTCTTGGCCATTACGCCTAGTGGCGTCTTAGGCCAACAGCAGATAGGTTTTCTTTGCCATTGTTTCCCATCACGCCTAGTGGCGTCTTTAGGGAACGGCAAATCTTTGCTGTTGTTTCCGTAATCAGAAGTGACTGGCAAAACGGGTGATCAGCCCGTTGGTGAATTCCATGTTATCTTGTGGATATTCATGTGGAAAGATGGTCTACAACGAGGTTTGATATTTCACAAAGTTCTAGAAGTCTTTCGCCATTTTGATTCATACAGCCTATGCCATGAGTACCGAGATATCTTTGTACTCCATCGTTGTTGTCACCTACTTTGGCGTTAAAATCACCCATGACTGCTATTATGTCATGCTTGGGTATTGTGTTGATGGTACTTAGAAGTGCTTCATAGAAGTCATCTTTTGTGGTATCAAGAGCGTCGTTAGTTGGTGCATAACATTGTACAATTTGAGAGCTTGAAAAATCTTGTCTGAAATCTAGCTAATATTAGCCTCTCATTAATAGGTACCCAGCTGATAAGCGATGCTGCTGCTTTCTGTGTCATTAAGATGGCTACTCCCTCTGTGTGACGATTATCATTACTACCAGAGTATATAATTTGCTTTTTTTCTTCTGAAATATATTTTATGCCCTTCCCCGTCCATCTACACTCGCTGACACCCAATATGTCCAACTTATAATTATCCATTTCTTTAATTATTTCTTCCATTTTTCCGTCTTGATACATAGTTCTTACATTCCAGTATCCAATTTAAAAAATCTCCTAAGCCCCCAAGATATTAGAATGAGTCATGTTCACTGTCGAGCCTGGTTCTGTTTCGATAACAATCGCTTGTTTTACGATAGTGACTTGTTAATTCTCTGATCAACCCTCCTATCCAACCGACCGATTCGAGGGTTTCGAGGTCAGTTATAGGAAAATATCTACACCATTAGATCCTCCATTGTATGAGGTTAATAGTTAATGCATGGGAGAAGTTTTAGTTTTCTTTGAGGACACTGAACTCTGCCTGGAAGAAAGTGTGGCCAGATTGTGTGGAAGGCAGAGACTTCGAAGGTTTAGAGCCCGAGGGTTGTGGAGGAATGAAATTGTGCAAAATAAGCACTCACTTGGGGATTGGAGATGAACAATGAAGACGTAGAAGAGTTGTTGGAGGTTCACTAGGCAGGAGCTCACCACAGAAGACCTGCAAGCCTTGTACAAGGGAGCAGCAAGCAGAAAACTGTAGCTGAGATACTTTCTTCTTCAGATGATGATGACAAGGGGAGCCAAGGTTTCCCCTGGGGAGATTAATGAATGGCTTTCTCATTGGGCTAAAACACAGAGCATAGTGGAGAAATGGCACCCTAATATTGCTGTAGAAAAAAAAAAAAACACACACACACACACACCCACACAAATAGTAATACGTCTTACAAGGAGAAGGACAAGAAAAACCATATTGCTGTAGTGAATAGAAGCAACAATATGTACGTTTGACCAATGTGATTACACACTTTAAAAAAATTTTGAAAAGGAGGGAGAAACAGTCAACACTTGACAAGTTTCTTTACCCCAGCAGTGGCAGAAAATGAGCCATAACATCTGAAGGGCAGTTACCTGATGTTTTTATGGAAGGTGACTCCCCTTCCAAAACAATAATCTCCCTCCTCCACATCACTTCCTCCACACCATCACACTCCTCAGTAAGGTAAGGTTCATCCTAATTTTCATTTGTACAACTATTTCAATTATTAATGTTGTTACAGGGTTCATGTATGATTTTTTGCTTGTACATGTTATTTTACAAATTTAATTAAACCAAAATTTCTGACTTAAAAAAATGGTTTGTGAAGAGTAGCTTGTGGGGTCTGGAACGAAATTAATCCAATTTACATCATTTCCTATGCAAAAATTGATCCAATATTGAGAAAATTCAATATTCAGAACACTCTCAGGAACCAGTTAATTCCCGAATATAGAGGTTCTACCTGTATATATATATATATATATATATATATATATATATATATATATATATATATATATATACTATTATATATATTATCTGTCGTAGATTTTTTCGATAGGAGTATTAAGACTTGGGTTGGTCCCCTTCTGAATAGGTTGGAATGAGTGATAGTCACAGTGAGAGATTGAAATAAAAAACATAGACTTCACGAGTGAGGGTGGTCGAATAGTTATAGAGGCAGTCTCTGCGAGCGGAAAATCTTCTCTCTCTTTCTCTCCCCTATCTTCTCCGACAGATCTAAAGTAGTCAGACAGTCTAAACACAGATATATATATATACATCTATTTCTATCTAATCACGGGCACGCACATACACGTGACGACAGATTAAACACACACACAGACGTGGGAACTCTATAACAATGATTATACAGAATAATTGGGATCGAGCTGACCAACGCACTGATGTTTTTGTTCACAGATAAATTTTAAATTATCATATCAAAAATTTCTCACAACACCAAAAATACATAAAGGAAGCATAACAAATAGACATAAAAAATCAATGACTTTCTACCAGGATGATAGCCCCGTGATTGATATTAACTCTAGGTTTAGCCCACAGCCCCGTTATGAGACAGATGATGGCCCAAAGAGTCACAAATACATATGGTTAGGGTCTAATATTGTCCCCCTTAGAAGGTATAGACTGACTTTGACAGCAGTATCTATTCTAAAGGAACGATTAATACAAAATGCGAGTGCATTAAATAACGAACATCTTCCGTCACTTTCACTCGGTTCATTCATCAGGGATCCCTGGCACACGTTCTTACCTATTCAAAAAAAAACTTGATGTAGTTCACCGTCTGGCGCAACCGTAGGACACTTCTCTACAGTGAATCTGTATTCTTTGGATAAAGCGAATCCCAGCTCTACAATTACAGGTTTAAATTCCACTGTTTTCGGGGAGCGTTCACTTCACCAGTTAAATTTTAGATTTTTTTTTTTACTGTTAATGTCACTTGAATCAGGTTAGATAAGCAAGTTTAAACGGCCACACAGAGTTCAGAAACACGAGGAGGGGGAGTCCCTTAATTTAGAAAGATGAGCCAGTGGACAAACTTCTTTCAAACAGATAGCCTTGTTTCACTATTCACTCTTTCGACAAAAATAATGTCAGGAAATGTTAATGTTTTGATTGTAATATTCACGCCGCCAGGCAGCATGTACATTTAAATTTGTGGAGCAATATGAACTGGCTCAAAAGCCCAATATATATTTCTAGTCTTTAGAAACCGTTAGTGGGATTGCTATTACTGTCTCTCTCTGATGGCATATGCACTGTCAGACCAGTGTTACTTGAAACAAAAAACCCCACGTGGTTAAAGATAGGAACTGTCTATGCTTCACACAAAATATGTCTCTTTACTAAATGCGGTAAAGTTCGGGTCACCCCAGTATTTCACTGTATAAAAGGAAAAAGCACATATAATCATTTACATATTATGTACTCAATATAACTTACATTTTAAATAGCAAGCCGACCGCTTTGACTTATAATTTAAACTTCGGTGAAATAAGTTATATAAAATCGATCATCAGGAATTAGGAATATGGTGCGTATTCCGTCACTACTCACTGATGTCACGTCTAGCATTTATAAGTTTGTTATTAAAACAGTTTAGACTTAGTGTTAGCCGTTAAATTAAATTCCTTATAGCTACTAGTTTAGTAAGCTAAAGATATAATTTATTTTGTATTTCCACTGTAACTCGTCGACTTAGAGAATATAACAAACTGGAAATTAAGCACCCTGTTTAACGGAAACTCGTTAAAATGAAATGAGCGATTTAACGCTTTAACCACTTCACAAAATACTAGAGATCTATTATATATAATATTAATATACCTCATACACAGAAGTACTAAGAACTTAAACCACTTCGACCAAACTAAAGGCCATCTCTATTAACAGAGATTATTTAGAAATCGAACGAAGGTTGTTCTAGTCTAACTGCAAAGTTACTGAGTGAAATGAAAATAAGTTTCAAACGTGGGTTTAATATCTTAAAATCAGACAAAGGGAACTATCTCCCCGCCAAGCGAAATTATCTCCCCTACTCCCAAACAGCTACGTCAACTTAGAGGCGTGTCGTAACTGCCACCAGGGCGATTACGCACCTGCGGTAACAAACATGACCGGGTAAAGCGCGTGTCAGTAGCAAATCTCAGGACAACCGTCTGAAACTGCAACTATAAGGTGTAAATTTTTCACGCTACGCTACTTTTTCGTAACGGCCGAAAACTCGTGCGTTTGACTGAAAATGCAGACGGATGTCGGCGTCTCTCTAGCATTCTGTGACGCGATTACGTCAAGAATTAACCAGGAGTGTCGTGTCATCTGAAAAACAGGTGCAGACCCAAGTCTGCTCGATAGTCTGAGATGGATGCAACATAATCACACTTCGTCGTCTGACTGACATCTATGTAATAAAAATCACTATCCCAGTATGAGAAAAAACACAAAAGTAAAGTTTGAGAATACTGAGAAAATATTTTTCGCAACCGAGTGATGCGAAAAATACAGGAAAAACAAGTACGGAAAGATAATAAAATAAAAGGATTCGGGTGAGAGAATAGGAAGAAGATGTAGGCAATTTAATGATATAAAGACCTACGTGACACCATGTACGACATGCTTGAGAGAACAGTAGGCTTATTCTTTCTTTGTTTCTTCAAAAACAACAGGAACTACACGAGGCACGCTCTAGTCCACTTTTCCAGTTCATTGGGATATCTGCTCTGCTCTTAAGTTAGAAGAGAAATAAGGAACCTGTCAACGACATTAAAGTAACCTGTTCAATAGTGGGTCCTAATACTTCATTTCCCGTACGTTAATATCTGCTATGCGACTATTTTTTTAAGTGAGTCTTTTTGAAGTTTTAATCCATAAAATCGGTTGGATAACGAGATTAAACTAAGCCAGGCAGACCGACAAAAGGTAGAATAATAACAGAAGAACGTAGAAAAATTGTTTTTAAAAATAACAATAAGGAAACTAGCAGATGCCAGAAAGAATAATAATAGTTTATCACCTAAACAAATCAAAGAACAAAAATTTTATGCGTTCCAATATGTTGTTCATTGAAAAATCTAGTTCAGTAATCAATACCTGAGAGTCCACCATTAGATATAAAATCGTTGACATGAAGTGGAGTGATCATAGTATAGATAGAAAGGAAATTATCCAGAACGAATGAAGCCCGTATAAGACCCACATTGTGACGTTATTAACATGAAAAAACAATTTACAAAATGATCTGTGAGGGCTGTCTAACTATTTATCAGGAAATCGAACTCTAGTATAGACCCCCCAATGTAATCAAAGCCCCGTCCATTAACCTCAAAATGTGGCTGTTATTGTACTAACTGGATCAACACATTATTCTGATATTCCATTATGTGAGATCAGGCTTCAGAATACACAACACGGAACCATACTTATAATTTACATTTTAAAATTAAATCAATGCAGCGTTACTTCATCTTCCGTTGCACCTTATGGAGCACGGAACCACTAAGGCAGCTGGTCCTGCGGGAAGCTTGCACAAGGCAGTTAAATGCCTTTGCAGCGGTGGTATCTGTGACAATTTATTTATATGAAGAGGTTGTCAGCCCCATGCTAAACCTCATAGTACTCACCTTTTTGCTGACAAAGTTGCACTTTTTATTTAAATAAAAGTTGATCTTCATTATTGTTTTCGTCACTAGATCTATCAGTGTTTGTTTGCTTACTCATTTACCATGAGAACTGTATCTGACCGACAGGTAAATGGCCAATAGCATGAGACAAATAACATAAGAGGACTTACAGGAAGTGTTTAAATGGAATGTGCGAGGAAATTGGTTCCAAAAACACAAAAGGACAAATTGAGAGAAGATACTGAACAGTTTGTCATCGTGACATATAAATAAGGCAATTTTCATAAATTTATAAACAGTACTGGAGGCAGGAAGTTGTGGTGAGGCATGATCACCTACGCCACAAGGCATGATACTTGAAAAAGAAGAAGAGGCGTGCTTAAATTTAATTGTACATGGACATCATTGACGAAGACAAGTTTAGTGTGTCGCAGCTTTGCTAACAGATGTGTCCTGGAAGTTTGCGTAGAGTTTGAAAAGGTATATTAAGGTCAGACTTAAATTTCTCTTTTTTCTGACCTTAAAGAACTAGTGGTAATTAATTCTTCCGAACGGCAGATCTAGCTTTTCTAGCTTTTCCAGAAGCAGACTTGATTGCTCACATGGCTGGGATTTGATTTAAAAGTCTTAATCAATTCAATCTAAATCTACTTTACGCGTGAATATTAATCGAAAGAAATTTTGAAAGAACAATTTGCTGCAAACCTAACTACTCAGGGGTAATTTATTTTAAAGGTCATACATGCACACGCAGTACCTGCCTCAGCATGTCTAGTACTACACTGTCACTTACTTTTTTTTATAATGCCGTTATTCACCTCAAGTTAAGAATCAAAAAGTTTAATTTACAGCATTCTCTAATTCTTCATCATCATCATCATTATCATTACCCTACAGCTGCCCAAGAAGCATAAGCATTTCAACAAACTCATACAAAGTCCTAGTGACCTGTGCCATCAGCTCAAGATCTTTCCATGTTTTCTTTACCCTCTTCATGTTATCCCTATTTCTCATCTACATTCGTTTGTTTGTTTGGTTTTTTTCAGACTCCTACCTGTCTTATCCTTGGGATTCCAGACCATTTGACGGTATCGGCGGCTCTAAGGAACAAAGAAGAAGAGCTAGAAATCCTGGCTTAGGACTTTATTTATTTTATTTACTTTGTTTTAAAGCGAACATCGTCCTGATTATATGATGAAAAAATACTGAAAATGTTACACTACCTTTCATTATTATTTCCGAAACCACAACAGGTGCAAATGCTCAATCACTGTCTTCAAAGCTGATCTGACTTAGAAAATACTTGTCTCATGCAATCAAAGCTAAGCATTACTGGAATGAGGTCAATATTCGATTTTTTCAAAAGTTTTTTTTTTTACCTAAACTTTAAGGACTTCGTGCAGACCCCAGCTAACATGTGACAACTTCCCTTTGAGAATAAGCTCTTAAGAAAAAGTCAGGATGTTTTCGCCACCTCTCTCTTCCATTTTTGTATTGTTGTTTTATGTTCTCGATCACTCAATCCGTGATGCCCAAGAAGGGCTAGTACAATAGGAGCAGGAAACAGGAACATATCCTTGAAGCAGTCAGCTACTGTGTTTAGTGTTCCAGTTGAATGACAAACACGAGCATTGCCCATAAGAAGTAAATGTGTGCCCTCTTGGCGCTTTCGTTCAAGATATTTCTTGGCATTTGGTATGAGTTTGTGTCGCAAGACGTTTGGTATGAGTTGTGATAACAAGAAAATTCGAGAAAGGTGCCAGTGGAACAGGAGGTTAGAAGAACGCGCTGGCGACGTTTCACTGTTTAGGCATACCTTTTGGTATTTAAAAGGTTATCCTTGTTCTGGAACTTGCCTCACAAGATTACAAGAACGAAGTTTACACACAGTTTCTGGCGTTTTGAACGAGGCAGAAAACTGAAAGGGCATTAAGTCTTTGTTTTACTTTCTTTATTTCATTGTTATGCTCTGCTCTATAAGGAGAATAGAGACAATGCAGCAGTTGACCTTTTGCCGAAGGTCTGCAGGAAAGCGCTTGGTGTGCTCTTGCAGTGTCGGTTTTTATAGCAAGTTGTTTTGCAGACGACTTGGCATGAAGTGTTGAAGGACACAACTTCACGTTACGACTTGCATCACAGTTTGAAGGGCGCAGTGGATGTTTTCTTTGAGACTTTTCCTCGGCATGAAATGTTGTTGAAGATGAACAGAAGGAAGCTTGGCATATCACAATGTGTTTTAAGGACACAGGATAGGACGACATAGCATGAATGTGTTTGAAGGACACAGGACATGACGACTTGGCGATGAATGTGTTGAAGGCTGAACGGGACGAGGCAAAACTCCCTCCAAAAAATGATGAACCATAAGTATTGTGAGGCGAAGACGCTAGCGCTGGAAAGGACACACACTGAGAGAAAAATGTTAATAGCATTACAATGCAGTTCTTGTTATGGATTACCAACGTTAAGAAGATAAAGAGGGAGAAGGAATTTAGACATAAAGAAGATGAACGGAGTAAATGAATGACATCTGACGCTGAGAAGAAAATTGTGGGTTGTTGCTAGATGATGATGTGGGCGAGGCAGCCAATATGTGGAAGTTGATAGTTGACCGTTGCAGGAAAAAATTTACATTTTAGTGAGATCGGTAAATGAGATTTGTTTTTGTAATTTTACACAGATGGAGACAATTCCGCATGTTGCCCTTGTGTGTGTGTGAGTGGAAATGAACCTCTGTCTGTGAGGCTAATTACACCCTCATTGACTCTTGAAATCATCCACACACTTCCAGGGATTCCCCCTGTGTTGAAACATGTTGAGAACCCAGCATTGCACACTAAGCTTGGTAGAGCCCAGAACTAGAGAACAGTATTTTAGCTCCGCCTATTTGGAGAGCCCCCTTGGTTGGATAGGAATTCACAGTATGCCACACGCTTCTTCCTTCTAGCTTGGAACTAGATGTGATGATCCTTTAAATGCAAACCAGGCAGGAGAAACTGGAGCTCATGACTTCAACTCAACACCTTCCGGAATGGCAGAAAAGCCACAGGAAAAGCATAGATCTACATTGTTGATAATACCAAGGAGTCTTCAACTTAATTTTGGCTGCAAAAGAGCGAAAATCTCAACAGCCCTAGTTTAAGAACGAACAACAACAACAACTGCACTTAAATTACAATCGACAGAAGAGAAAAACATGTGCAGATTTATATGAAATATCATACACATTTTAATCAGAATGAACCGTTTAATTTTTAAGTGAACCAATAATTACTGTCCTTAAACTTGGTGAAAAAAAAAACATACAATCACAATGAATTAAACAAAAATGCAGTCACACATTTTACATAGACCCATCTGTGTGAAAAATAAAATAAACAATTCTCTCACTGTCTTCGCCTTGGATTCAGGTGGAAAATGGGTGATGCTTAAACTGAAATGATTGTGAATAAATACATGGCTAACGTGAAAGGTCTCATCAGAATGAATGCGCCTAAACAAGAATCACGGGTACAACTTTCAGTGCTGCTATGACTGTAGATTCGTCATACTTGTTATGTTGTAAAATAAGGGGGGCAGTGATTTGAAAGCTTAGGGTATAATGTTAATATTTACTTTACTCTTAATGTGTATTCTTTACTAGATCTTTTATTTCCATTTACCTTACTCTTAATTTTGCGTTAACATTTATTTCATGCTCTCTCATTTACATAAAAATTTCGTTATGTTTTCACTCTCGAGATTTTCACTACTGTTGTCATTGTTGTTGTTTTGTTTTTCAAGTTCTGTCTTGTTGTTGTTGTTTTTATTTATTCAATTTCCATCAGAGGTTGAACGGGATATTTTTCAGCATTAAATTAAAAAAAAAAAAAAAACACATTTCAGTATCTGTATTACCGTACGTGAATTTTTTTTCATTGAGTCATGTCTATATAAGTGCCGAAGCAAACTTTAGGCATTTTTATTTGTCTTCAGAGATTGCCTTAAGTGATCATAACTGCTGATAGCTTTAACTATTATTTGGTCTTGTAGGAGAAATATTTGTGTTATATATATATATAAATGGTCGGATATACTATGTGACACACTGTACGTGTATATAAACATTCTTCGTTTCTAATTTTTAAAGCATCATGTTTTCGACGTGACTGGGAAGTTTTAAAAATGTGGAATTTTTGGCCTCTTCATGGGAATAATATGTAGGCCTAGCCTACCCTATTTTGCTTCGCCGCACGTGTAAAAAAAACCCATTAGATATTGGGAATGGAAGCGAAATTACCACAAAAGAAATACTATCGTCAGAGGGCACATTCAAATCCTAATTCTGACCATAATTTAGATTAGTAAGTTGTATTGTTGTGTTTATTATGGGTTGAAATGAAAAACAACAGTAGGCTACGTGTTCTTCGGTGTCAACCAAATAAGTCGCACGCGTCGTTAGGTTTAGCTTCCTAATCGCAACTCTTGTCTCTTTTTTTAGCGAATCTCTGATTTCTTTTTTAAGGCCATATCGAACAATCGGCATGTGTTCATTTCAACATATTGTCACATATAGGCCTACTGATGCGCCGACTGCGAGCGTATAAATTAAAAATTTATTGTTATTATTGAACAGAATTGACATTATTGCACTCAGGGCAAACCCTTAGGTGTTCAGTCTCCCTCAGCATATGTTGAAGGATATGGTTGCTAACTGTTCCCGTTGCGTACTGGTTGTGTACCACCCGTGTGTTAACAGGGCCTGAAAGGGCAGCAAATAATAGTAACACTGTACCCTATCATTCATTCATAACCCTCCACTCCCAAAGGAGCATAGGCCTTCAACAAACACATGCAAAGTCCTCCTGTCACGTTCCATCATCTCAAGTTCTTTCCACGTTCTCCTCATCATTTTCACCTGTTTCCAGCTCTCTTCTCCATGTGCTTCTTGGTCTACCTCTGCCTCTTGCCCTGGGGGTTTCAGAACAAGCACTGCCTTGTAATGCTATCAACAGGTTTCCTCAGTGTGTGTCCTATCCATCGCCATCATCTTCTTCTCATCTCTTGTTCCACTGGCACTTGTCTAGTTCTTGTCCTCAGTTCCACGTTGGTAACCTTGTCATACCATTGTAATCCCTCTATTCTACGCAAGCATCCATTTATGAAAATCTGTAGCTTTTTGGTTGTTGTCTTTGTTGTTCTCCATGTCTCAGAGCCATACAATAGGACTGACTTCACATTTGAGTTGAAGATTCTTATTTTCGTGTTAAATCCAATTTCTCTTGATCTCCATATATTTCCCAATACAATGAAAGCTCCTCTTGCTTTTTGTATTCTTAGTTTGATATCACTGTCTGTCCCTCTAACTTTGTCTATATTGCTGCCAAGATATGTGTACAATTCTACATCTTGTATTGGTCAGATCATCCAACTGCTTAGTCAGAGTCCACTGGATTCCATTTCTGTTGTGTGTTGTCGATGATCTCATAACCCAGTCTATTGCTAGTAAGAAAAGAAATGGAGACAAGAGGCATCCCTGTCGCACTCCTGTTCTTATCCTAAACGGTTCTGTAAGCTGTCCTTCATGAAGAACTCTGCATGTCATGTCTTCATATGTTTTCTTTATTAAATTAATGATCTTCAGGGGAACTCCATAATGCCTCATCAATTTCCAAAGTGATTCTCTGTCTACACTGTCAAATGCCTTTTTGTAGTCCACAAATCCTATGTATAGTGGTGAATTCCATTCCTGACTTTGTTCAACTATTATTCTCAAAGTGGCTATCTGGTCTGTACATGATCTGTTTTGTCGAAAACCTGCTTGTTCATCTCTCAGTTTCTTGTCTATGGACTCTTTTAATCTCTCAAGGATAATCCTGTTTAATACTTTTCCTGGCACTGATAGTAACATTATTCCTCTATAATTTGTGCACTCTTGTAAATTTCCCTTCTTAGGCAACTTAACCAGATATCCTTCCTTCCATTCTGCTGGTATCTCTTCCTTTTCCCAGACTTTACCAAGTAATTTATATAACATCTCTGTAGCCGTGTCGATATCTGCTTTGATGGCCTCTGCTGGAATGCCATCAGGTCCACACGCTTTTCCATCTCTTAGAAGCTTTGTGGCTTTCTTTATTTCTTCCTTCGCTGGTCTATCACCGTTAATTTGTAGCTCTTCTTCTGCTGGCTGGATGTCCGGGGGGGTTTTGTGGAGCTGGTCTACTGAGAAGGTCCTCAAATTATTCTGTCCACCTCTTCATTTGCTCTTGTATATTGCTGAGCAGTTTTCCATTCTTGTCTTTTATGAGGCAACTTGTTTGCTTGTATTTCCCTGTTAGCTTCTTTGTGCTGCTATACAGTTCTCTCATATTTCCTTTGGCTGCAGCATCTTCTGCCTCTCTTGCCAACTCTGCAATATACTTTCTCTTGTCTCTTTTGATACTTCTTTTTACTTCTTTGTTTGCTTCTGTGTACACTTCTTGAGCCCTGACTTTGGAACTTCTGGTTTTGCTTGTGTTTAAATCTGCTTTTTGTTTTTTTAGTCCTTTGTGATCTTAATGATGGTTTCTGTTGTTATCCATGCTTTTTGTTGTCGTTCCCTTTTCCCCAGTATTTCTTCACATGTCTCATTCCATACAGTTTTGATTTGCTGCCAATATTAGTCTTTCTGTATTCTCTACATCTTCCAGCTGTTGGAGCACTTGGAATTTGTTAGATATTGCGACCGCAAAATTTTGTGTTCTTGATTTCTTAGATGTCCTACATTAAATTGTTCTCTATAATTTTGCATTGTTGCATATCTCTTGAGTTTCATTTTTACTTTGGCTATCAGAAGGTGGTGATCTGATGCCACATCTGCTCCTCTATATACCTTTACATCCTGCAATGATAATCT